>PVJD01005284.1:0-118442 GCA_004026545.1 Mormoops blainvillei | reverse complement strand
ACTAGCAAAGGGGTGACGAGGAGAGAGCACCGAGTGGCCAATTATGAGTCTCCAAGAAGGACCAGTGTCACTCGAGACGCATCGTGCAAGTAGTCCGGCAGGCCTGGCTGGGATGTGCTATCCGGAGGGCCCGAGGAGACTTTTGGAGGCTTCTTTTCCCCCAAATGCACGTGCATTTGGGGGAAAAGAAGCCTCCAAACGTCTCCTGCGACGCTCCAATTGAGCCTTCAGATTATGCGTTGCCATGAACACGAAGCGGCCGCTTTCACGGGGAAGAAATCGGAGCGGCGGAAGCCAAAGCTCAGCCTGCACGGGAAGGCTCACATGCATGCCTTAGACCCCGCAGAGGGGACGTTGGGCAGACGGTCCTATACGGATCTAGAGCGAGAGGAATAAGCCTGAGCTGTAAAGAGCAATCTGTAAGTCACTAGGATGTGGGGAGCGTTTTAAAACGTCCCACAGAAAGCTAGCGTAATTAAAGTAGAGCAGAGTACCAGGAACTGACTCCCGGGGTGTAGAGGGAATGAAGGTTGATACCAAAGATCAAACGCTATTTCCTCTGACTAGTGCTGTAGATGTTGAAACACCATTTGCCCTCACTAATGCTCTAAATGCTTCTCTCCCATCTCTGTAAACCACTCCGCACCTAATGTATACCACGCCTCTCAGTTCCCTTCTCAGATCTAAACCATTCCTCCCGAGACCCTCCCTATTTGGCCCAACATAAAAGGAGTCGGGGCTATTGTTCTGGGTCCAGCTTTGAGAGGGTGCTCCTCTGGGCCCGCTTTCGTAAATAAACTTTCCCTTTGTAACTCCCAGTGCGGTGTGAGTTTTTCCTGGTTCGCTTTCTGCAACAGCAATACAGAAGGTCTTAATTCTCTTCACATTGCTTCTGCTAATATTTACATCTAACAATAATTTAAAAATTATAGAAACCAGGAAATTAACATTTACGTAAAATTATTCACTAATAATCTTCAGACCTTTGTATTTAAATCTCAATTTTTCCATGATGTCATTTCTCTGGTCTAGGATCTCATGAGGACTCCACATCGCATTTAATCATCAGATCTCCTAGGGCTCCTTCAGCCTGTAAAATTCTCACTTTGTCTTTCAAGATCTTGATACTTTTAATAGGGACCACTTTCTGTACATTAAAATATCCTTCAGTTGTGTTTGACGTCTTCTCATGATTAGATTGAGGTTGTACAGTTTTAACACAAGTAACCCAGAAGGGATGTTTTGTCCCTCTTAGTGCATCTTGTCAGGGCACACATGACGCTCGTGTGTTTTTTCTGAGTAATGTTAACCTTGACCACGTCGTTGTGATGGCATCTAACAGGCTTCTCACTGCAAAGTTGTTGACTTCCCCCCTTGTAATCATTAAGCATATGTAGGGAGACACTTTGGGACTACTACCCGCCCTGCTTCTCATTGTGCTGACCCCACCAGTTTCAGCATTCATTACTGATTCTTCATGTAACAGTTAACAGCCTGGTACCTAATGGTGACTTCCTTTTTTAATTCTGTTCCCTTGTATTGTTTTTCTTCTTTAGGGATTCTGCTAATACTATTATTATTTCTTCTTTGCCTATGTTCTATTTCTATTACTTTTTCTTTGTCTACTTTTAGTGGTTTCCATATCTCATTTGCTTTCTCTTGGTTGATTCCCTGCTTTTCTTCAAAATCACTTATTAAATTTTCATTTCAATCTATTTTTCCTTGGGTGTCTTGTTATTTTTTAGTTCTTAGAAAACTTCATCGTTTTCTTGCCCATCTTTCTTGAATCCAATCAAGTCTCTTCATTTCTTCATATTTTTGACTATTTCTTTCATTATATATTTTGAAATATTCAGAGATGATTAGGTAGCCTTCATCTCTAACTACCTACGAGGCTTTCTTTCCAACTTCTTTCATTCCAACTGCTTTATGATCAAAATATGTCATAATATTTATGATAGAACCATTTATGCTTTGATTCTTCTTTTGGAAATAGACAAACAAAAACAATGGTGCTATGAAATAGAGAAGTGGTTTTTCTAAGCCATGTGGTCTTCACTTAAGAGAATAAAGTAGGAATTAGCCTGATATTTTTAATTTAATATTTTTAAATACAGAAATAATGTCATAACAATCATTCTTTTTTAGAGGTTCAATTTACAATATTTATTTATTATAAAGCCAGCAATTATTCTTATTTAAATTTTTATATAGAAGTATATGTTTCATTGGGTACCTTAAATCAAATAATTCAAGGCAATCAGTACTTTGTATTGTTACATTTATGTCACGTGTTTAGATCATTTGCATTATACAGCCAAAACATCAAGCCATTTAATGGAATTATTTTTCTCACCTCATTTCAATATTAAAAATATCTTTAGAGGGTCTCTCTTAAACATTTCACAAATCTCTAGTCATAAAGTTAAAAATATATTTACATAGTTTCCAAATTATAAATGTTCACACTTTCGGTCTTTTTTCTTTGTAGAGCGCCATCCTTGCAAATGGTGTCTGTTCTGTGTTTCACTGTCTCTTGGCTTCTCTCTTCCATGCTTACTTGACACATCATAACTCTAATTGTTAAAATGAGGCTGTGATTGGGGACAGATACACCCCTGTAGTCAGCAGGGTGCACTGGCACTAACGGAGCCACCCACAAAGGAGAGTGTGGGCCGCAGCCTCAGCTCACTGCTGCTCAGGGACCCAGAGCCATCAGGCTGGAGAGAAGGCCCACTCAGACAAAGGGCAAGTCAGGACAAGGGGACAGACAGACAGGAGAGCTGGCAGGAGGCAACAACAGTCAGGATTCTTCAAAGGGACCCTAACGCCACATCCATTTCCAGCCCAGCCCCACCCTTCTTTTGTTTCTACTTTATATCAGGACCTTATTATTAGATAAGCTTGGCAAATATGTTTCGATTTGCATGCTAGCTCTAATCAATTGGCAGTGAATTATGGAATTTTCATAAGTAGAGAAACAATGTATCTATTGTACCTAGGATACTCCTATTTCTTCTTTTTTTTTAGATTTTATTTATTTATTTTTGGACAGAGGGGAAGGGAGGGAGAAAGAGAGAGAAACATCAATGTGTGGTTTCCTCTCATGCACCCCCCAGTGGCGACCTGGCTTGCAAGCCAGCCACCTGCCCCTGACTGGGAATCAAACCAGTGACATTTTGGTTCTCAGGCCGGTGCTCAATCCACTGAGCTTCACCACCCAGGGCTCACTTCTTACTTCTTATTCAAACTTTTATTAATAGATCTCACTTCGGCTCTCAGAAGAGTCCTAGTTTCAACAATCAATTATGTTGTCACCTGACCTATGAGAAAGACCCTGAGTCTTCCTAAAGCTCTGGAAGGGTATTTTTTATTGATTTGTGATGCCTCCCCAGGGTCGAGAGTATCTTAAAAAGCTTGGAGAGTTGTCAGCATGGCATATGTACTCCGTGTTTGCCACGTCCACGTAAATAGATGAGCCTGATGCAAACACGTTGTTTAACTGGAAGAACAGGAAGGATAAAGGAACTCGACGAATGGGAGTGCACAGCTTGACAGCACATTCATTATTGGTACATATAAAAAATATTAACAAGTATGATGATGATAGTAAGATTAAGTACTTAATAAAGGTTTAATATTTTCTGATTTCATTGATGATAAGATGCACATTTTTCACATTGTATCATCGCTGAAACCAGGAAACATTTTACAATTGATGAAGTGTTATAGTTTCATATTTGCGCTTAGTGCCACATAAAATAGTATCTGCCCAAATTTAGTTTTTCTTTCAACAGCTACCACCATCTCCTTAGGAGGTCTGTTGTCAGTTTCAAGTACCTATGAATTTACTTCTCACTGCAAAGACCCTTAAGGAATAATTGGGAAGTGAATTTACACTTCCTAGTTTCCCAGCAGGACTTTTTCTGAGATCACATTCTTGTTTGGCTTCCTCTCTGTGCTAGGCAGAATAAGGACCCCTCTCCAAATGTCCATATCCTAATCCCAGAACCTGTACATAAATGACATAAAAGGGAAGATAAAGTTGTAGACAGGACTAATTGCTAAAATCTTCTGCTGGCTTAGGACTGCACATAGGTAAAGACTAACGTTCCCAACTGGGCTTCCAAGGCTGCCCAGGATCTACTCGGTGCCCACACCTGTCAGCTGCACTTTTTGGCCCCTGCTCTGGCGTTCTGTATGTAAATACCCGCGAAAACCAAACTGCTTTCCTTTCACAGGTTTGCATATGCCATTTTACCTTTCCTCCAACTCTTGTCCCTCTTCTTTTCTCTTGGCTAACTTCTACTCCTCTTTCAAGTTCTAATTTAATATTGATTTTTTTCCATAAGGAAGACTATCATGATTTTCAGACTTCTAAGCATTTCACTAAATCTGGTGAACATTTAAGGAAATGATCATTATGTGATTTAGTACTGTATGCCTCTCTTCCCTGCTAAAGGGTAAATTCCATGACAGCACAAACAAGTTCATTTTGTTCATTATGAACCAGCCTGATGCAAAACCTGGCACAAAAACATTTTCTGATTGAATGATAAATTCTATGAGATAAACTTGTGGATCAAGAAAAATAATAACTTGCCCCAAGGACACACAGCTAGGAAGAGGCAGATTGAGGATTCAAATTGTTTTTGTTGGTGGTGTCAGAATTTGAATGCTTTTACCAAAAAACACTCTATTATCTTGCCTCTCAAAGACTTTCATAAATTGACTTCTAAGTATAATAAATATATGCTCAGAAGAATATAAAATACGAGGTAGGACCAGGTGTATAGAAGACACTTAAGACGCAAGCAGTAAACATACACACACCAAAAAATACTGGGGAAGTACATACACAAATAGAGAAAATAAATAAGTGGACGACAGCACTATCATAAGAAAATGGCACTGTGTCCTCATCAGAAATGCCAGACTTTTAATCAAGTGGAAGCAACTGTTGATTAAACTTCAGTTTCCTCTGATTTCAAGATGTCTTCTCACTATAAACAATAATATCAGCAGCACATTGACCTGATTTTACAGGCCCACTGCTCTACTGTGGTTCTATTAAATGCTACTGGAAAAGTTAATTTCCCTGAATTATTCAAGTTCAACTCCAGTCCCAGAAAACAAAGTTATCCTGCCTAACCATTAATAAATTGGCTGAATGTTAAATAGCACTTTAATTTTGTTTCATTAATGTTCATTAAACAACCGAAAAAGGAAGTTGATTATGTCAAGCTCACAATTTTTAATTAAAATGGAAAGAAGCAGCAGCTCCTAATTTGCAAACACAGAGCTTCAGACAGCAAACAGATAAAGTTTACTGTGCATACCGTGGGAAGAAAAAAATTAGTGGTTAATTAAAACTTTAGTCATTTAAATGTCTCTATGTCAAATACAAATTGCTATTTTGCATCTTCCCATAAACCTCCAAATGCTATGGGATCTCTCATATAAAGAATCTTATGTATTGATGACATGTTTTGTTATTGTGCTATAAACCATATGTACTTGAAAACTTTACAGTAGAAGCAGTACTGGCTGGGAGTCAGAAAATGTGGTTCCAGTTCTGACTTGCATTTTACCTGATTTCATGGTGTGATTTAGAATATATGTCATTCAATCTTCCAGGGCCTCAGTTTCCTTCACTAGTAAAATGACATAATACTTGCTCTTGAAAAAGCTACTGTGTGTTTTATTTATTTGACTTACCTTTGTTTGCTGGTTGTATGTTTAGCAATAGGTTTTGGAACTGCAGTAGAGCTCCTTCAAGGCAATCCCACATCAGGAAAGAATATTCATAGAATAGCTCACTGTGTCACCTGACCCTTGGAGAATTTGATTCAGATTCTAAGTGGTAGCCTATTAACTCTAACCCTGTCTGAAAACCACAGACTTCCTTTGATCCTCACTGTCTGAACAAAGGAAATAGGCAACTTTTCAATCCCGCTTCCTACAACAACCGAAGAAAGGCAGCAAAGTCAGGATTCCCTGCAAAATAACCACTTTTTAGAACATGACAGGTAAAAAACACTTGATGTTACAGACGTGTTCGTGGGGGAAAAGTTACATAATTTGAATCTGATTTCAAATGTACTTGGAGAACTTCCTCTGTAAGAAAACCTTGCAAGGAACATATAAAAATATAAACATTTTAGTACATGTATCACACAGTCAATTTCACTTTTAGCTTTTAATTTTATCTGTACCTTAGGTGCACAGAATTGAGTTAATTTATTCATGTCCACTCTTACCAGTGGCCCTTGCAGCACCCCTCATTTATTTCCATGAACTATTTTTCCCCTAATTTCTCATCCCTGCTGCTGTTCTTCTCCTGAGTGGTATTCACACCAGTGTTTTTAATACACAGCTTTCCAATTTCCCTTCTGGGTACCTATTTAGATATATGTGTATCCTTGAAAAATATATGGAGTTGTTGAACGTGTGTTTTTAATTTGCATAAATGGTGCCGTAAATCTTATCCTCGCTCCCTTTTCTTATTAACGTGTTTGTGAGATGAAGCCTAATTGCAATAAGTCTGATTCTTTGCCTCTGACTCGGCCTCATATATTATTTTATGCATATACCATACTTCAGTTAATCGTTTCTCTGGAAATGGGCATTTAGGTTACTCAAATGTTGACTGCTACCATCAAAAGGGAAGTTGCTCTAAAATATTCTGGTTTTAATGAAATGATATAAACATATGTCCTAGGCATGGGGGGTCTCTTATCCACAGAGAATGGGCATTGTAATCTCTCACCAGTAATGCAGAAGGGTTTATGATAGCCTCAGCTGTATATCACTATTTGCCAATTTTTTTTATTTTTGCCATTTTAAAAATTAAAGAAATAATCTTTTATTTAAAACTGCCTCTTTTTGTCATAAAGTTATATTGAGCATTATGATATTTCTGCATACTTTGAGATATTTATGTGCCTCTCTCTCTGATAGTTCATTATTAACTAGAGTTATATTTTTCTGGTATTTAAACATGATTATATTTCTAGAATAAGCTCATGGTTTATAATATTTTTTTTAACACACAATCGCATTTATGCACTTTAGGATTTTACATGTATATTTATAAAAGAAGTTGGCCTGCAATTTCTCTTCTTATACTATCTTTAACTTGTTCGGGTATCAAAATTATAACAAACTTCATTAAAAGAATTTAGTAACTTCCTTTTTTATTTGATTTTATTTTACTTTTGATAACTTCTTATATAATATTGGGATTGTCTGTTTCTTAAAAAAATTAGCAGAACTCACCTTTAAATCAGACCTGGGCTTTTTGCTGGAAGTGGACTAAGAGATTTCATTGCTAATTACATTTTCTGTTTTTATTGTGTTATTCACATTTTTGTTTTATATTTTGCCAATTTGGGCATTTTATGTTGCTAGAAACATTCAGTTCACCTAGATTTTCATGATTATTGATATGTAAGGTGATAAGAAATATTCTTTTATTTTTTAATCTAATATATATCTATATGTATAATTCTTTAAGAACAGAAGAAAACCTGTAAATAAACAAATTGAAGAGAAAATGGAGAATAATGAGGTAATATATATTCCATGTTGGTTGACTATAAAGTTTTATGTAGTATGTGTTTGTCAAATCTTTTACCTATTTGGTCATGTTTGCCTAAGCTGTTATTTTCAGAAAATGGTATTCTAAGTTATTGAACTATAATTGTTCATTTTTTCTCACATAGTCCTGTAAACTTGTAATTTTCTATTTAAAAGCATATATTTCAACACATACATCAATCACTATTTTTATCTTTCTCATGAATTTTTTAATCTACTCATATTAAATTTAATTTATTTAATTTTAATCTACTCATATTAAAATTCCTAACCTGGGTTTCCTTTGGCACATATATCTTGATTTTTTACAATATTAGTGTACCTTGATTTCTCAATCTGTTTGTCGATTGATCAGTAAGTTTAGCCTACTTACATGTATTGCAATTACTGATGTATTTAGATTTATTTCTGAATCTTATTTTGTATTTTCTACTTGCCGTTTGTCTTTTGGCATCTTTCCACTTCTGCCCCTGTCCTGCCTTTAAAAATATATGTAGGTTTTTGTCTACAGACATAAAAGTTACTCTTTAATTTTTATTCTTCCGGTGGTTCCTCTTACATAGGGAATCATAGTGAAAATGTTCCCTATTAACTTCCTAAGCTCAAGAATGTGTCTGCCTCCAAATCGCAATCACAACCTTGAACTTAACACGGCCTCTCCTGCAGCCTCTTCATGCCTAAGGGCCTCGCCCTGCAGTATAAAGTTCTACCCGGTATAGAATTTTAGTAGAAACGCGCCTGCTTTGGGTTGAATTATGTTCCCCCCGTTAAGCTCTGATCTACCAATTATCAGTCATGCGAATTTGGACAGGAAAATGAAATTCTCCAGATGAGTGTCCTCATTCATAAAGTGTAATGTTTTACTGAGCACCAACCTCACAAGGCTTTTTGGTGAATCATACAATGCCAAAGTAGGGAAGACACTCATTCCCAGTGATATACCGCATGCATGAGAGGTTTGATGCCCCGGGCCGTATGTTAGCTGGTAATATGAATGGATTGACTAGATTCCGAAAGAAAGGCAGGCACTTGCCACACACGGCAGCAGGGACGTAGTTGCTAAGTGTACTTGCTGCTTTAACTCCAGGGCGCTGCTTGAGAAGGGAAGGGTTACAGTGACCCGTCATGGTTGTAGAAGGCAATTTGGCACTTTGAGTTTTGTCAGCACCAAAAAAACTTCACCTACTTCGTGTTTTTCCATAACCAACATACCAGTTTATCATTATACTTTAAACGTATCATTAAAGCAAAAACATGATAGCTGAGAAACTCTAAACTATTGTAGACATCCCACACTTTTTAATGTCAAGTAGCTCCTGATATTTGGGGGATGGGGTAGGAACAAGAGTATAAATGAATTTCTCCAACCCCCTCCAATCACCAGGCCTGGCTGATGTGGGTAGGGACACTCATTTACACACCCAAGTTCTGGCAATTATGCTCAATAAAGGGGAAGTGTGTCCACAATAGGATGTACTTAGGAACAAAATATTCGCAAACCCTGAAGCAGGCTAGAGGCAGGTAGAGCAGGGAAATTTCTGGATCCCAGGTACCTAGAACATGGTCTAGAGGGGATATATATGCATATACCATTTGTGGATATATTCCATTAGCTCTATAGACACCTTGTCCCAGAAGAGGGTGTGGGCACAGCTGGAGAAGGGCAAGAGCAGACCCTATAAAGCATGACATCCACGGAAGGGACTCCGCAACCTCAGCTATAGGGCATTACTAATCCTAAGCTTCTTCAATATCAAATTAGATGCCTAAGAGGTATCCTCTCCAAAACTAATCTGTTTTGTTGTTGTTAATTGCGAGGTATCCTAGTGAAGCAGCTCATCTGTGAAATGTCACATAAGAGTTACCTAAGGTGTTTTGTTTATTTGTTCTTCTTTTTAGACATCATGTCAGGACATTTTGATTCATTGGTTCTAAAATAGAATTGGGAATGCCTATTTTTTACAAAAATCTCATAGGTTTTTCTTCTGTCTTTTTATAAAAAAACACTTTATTGAGGTATGATTAACACACAAAAAGTAGTACACATTGAATATGTACAACCTGATGAACTTGGAAATAAGCATATACCAAAAAACCATTACCACAGACTATGCCATAAATATATCCATCACCTCTATAAGCTTCCTCCATCCCTATTTATGCATGTATGTATATATCTATGTATGCATTTGTTTATTTTGGGTGATAAAAATGCTTAACATGTGATCTACTCCCAATGTTTATGTATACAGTATAGTATTGCTCTATACTTTTCAGTAGATCTTTCTAAAGGAGATGCTAGTTGACGCTTGAAACGTAAGTGAATAGTTCTCATAAGTGTTCGTTTCACACACAAACATGTGCAAAAGCAAATGGGCACAAGCAATCTTTATAGAGGTGACAAATATGTCTATTACCATGAAAGTGGTGATTGTATGACAGGCATATGCACATGTACCAACTCATCAAAATGTACCTATTAAATATGTACAAACTTTGTAGTTTAAGTATACCTCAACAAAGCTGGGAAAAAAAGAAAATTATAAACAGAGCATATGACTAACCTTGATCAGATATCAAATGGCCCGAAATGTATTACACTTCATGGAATTTAGCACCTCATTAGAATATGAAATTAAAAGTTATAAGTTGTGAGGAATTATATAGTGTTACACAGGTATAAGAAAAGCCATGGAAAGCCACTGAGTCTGAAGAGTCAAACTATTTAGATTACAGAGAAAGAAAGAAAGAAAGAAAGAAAGAAAGAAAGAAAGAAAGAAAGAAAGAAAGAAAGAAAGAAAGAAAAACCAATAGCTAACTATTGGCTTTTCTAGGCAGCTCAATTCACTTTTTACTTTCTGGACCAACTTTCCTCTGTGAAATGAGGGATTTCAATTAGATAATAATTGAGTTTTTCTTTTATCCCTAAAATCTACATGATGAATTTACAAAAGTCTGCAATTTCAAATTAAACCAATGTCCAGTGTCCTTACTTAAGCCAACCCGCCTATTCCCAGAATCTCAGTGTGGGTTATGGAAAAAAAATGTCTTTCAGTTTTGAATAGTCTACCTGATAGGACTGAAAAGGATGATTGCTTGATTGTTCTCAACCAATTAGCCTCAACTGTGGGATTCTGCCAGGGAGAAAGTCAAATAATATTTTAATTACTCTGTCTACCAACTCAGTTATGTGTGTTTAAAGTCAATGGAAACCATGAAGCACAGATGTAGGAATTTTAGCATGTACTCCATCTCCAAAGTCTTCTAGGTGGAATTAGATTAGAATTTTGAATTGAACTTTGGATTTCACAACAAAAGATGGAGGGGTGAAAGGAACACCTATATATCAGGCGGTTTAGCTTCCACCTTCCTGTTGGCTACTTGACTTGGTGGACAAAGGAAATTACTTTGTCTCGGCCTCTGTGTCCTCATATGTCGAACAAAATAACAGCCATCATACTTATAAGAACAAAGATTTTCTGGAAAGACATAATGAGGAATAAATATTAAAGGTTTTACATTGTTTTTTCAAAGCCGGAGATATTTATGCACCAATCATGGACGGCATTTTGAAACCTGGGGAGAGGGACGCTTTAACCCCTCCTGTGCTCCCTGGACTAGGTCAGGCTTGCACACATGTCTGCATAGAAAGTGAGCAGAAAAGAAGACAAATCAGCGATAAAACAGTGCTCATTATAGTCATCAGGCTGAGAGGAGAAAGGTCACTGTGATAAAAGAATAAAGGAAGGAGATAAAAAATTGGCTGTTTTTAAGTTTTTCTAAGAAACCTTGTTTTTTCCTACCCTTTTCAATCATTAAACATGAGGTTTGCGTTTCTATTATTTCTATGAAGCCTGTACTCAATAGAATGTGATTGCATGTGTAAAGCAAAAGGATTCATTTTCCTATGCATTTCTAGATAATATTGACCAGATTTATATATTGAATATATTTATATGTAATTATATATTTAACATAAGTATTTATTATATATTAACATGTAATTAAACACACACAAATATACCATAATGCACAGCACATAAAACCAAAGTTGAATATGGATCACATGGAAGTAGGATTTTTGACAAGCAAGAAGAAAATTAGAGGTATAGAAGAGGCGTGTGTTTTAAATACAAATGTGATGGTAAAAGTGAGAAAAAATAATTTTATTAAACATTTAGTATTTGATAATCACTAAATCACTATGCCTGATTTTTTATACATGGTTTTATTTTTTCCTGCCAAAAATGTATATTTATAGACGATGATCCTGAGGTTATTGAGACATGCCTAAGGCCACAGAACTATCCTGGTAAATGATGCTAGAACTGAGATTTGAAGCTAGATCAACCTGAAGTTGAGGGTCAGACTTTCTCCATCTGGCAATGCTACATTCCAAGAGGTATGTTACGTCAGTTATGCTCATCTGTGTATGTCAAAGTAGCCTCATTTTGCCTTTTCCCAACATATTCTAAGAAGAAGAAAAGACAACTGCAGCAAGGTGCTATCTATTCTAGTTAACTCCCTTCACACACATTTTGATCTTTACGCTTTATTTCATCATGACGTTTATCATCACAGACCAGTGATTTGTACCTGTTTCTTGTCATCCTAAGTAGAAAATGTTTGTGATAATTAGGACATTTAGCAACGAACTCCCATCCCCTGTGAATTATACATTAATTAGTGCTAGGCTGAATACAGATTGTCGGAATACCCAGATACCATGAATTGCACAGATACCAAAGCTTATCAACACCTTATTTTGCTTTCAATCTATTAAACAACTAGGTTAACCATGTTCCATCAAAAGTTACTAGACTGAGAAATGTACCAATTTAACGGAGCTATCAAACCTGTCATCGTGAGCTCTAAATAAAGGCAGTCTTATTTTTCATTGTTTTCGAAACCGTTTAGGTCTCAATCAAACTAGAAATAGGGATACCCCTCTTTCCCTTTCATACCAGACATAATTCATACAGTTATCTTTTATTGTTATAGATATTTTCACAGGAGTTCCCTGATCTTTCATTGATGAGTAGATATACCAACTGCTTTCGATTCTATTATATACCAGGACCATTAAGTAGAAGAATTATTCCTGGAATTATGAAAACAGTAAAAAAATATACTTCATTAATAGTTATAAAACAACCTTTTTTACAAAAGTGTAAACTAATACAATTCTCAAAACATATTATCCTTTTTCTCAATAACCTAAAAATGCAATATGAATAGTTGATTTTAAGTATACATTTTTACCCCAAATGTCAAATTATTCTAAAGATAATAGATAAGCCATGGAAAACCATGGGTGATTATGGGCTTTACTCAAATTTAGGACTTTAAGTTAAGGATACATAGTAGAGACAGGTAAAAAGGGACTTTACTTAGAAGCTATGGGACGGAACCAGCTCGCATTAGAAAGGATGTCTCATAAGGCAGACATAGAGAAAACCATTCCACTTCTCCACCTGTCAACACAGAATGGCAGTCCGGGATAGGTCCTTCACACATTTTCACATTTGGGGTGGCAGCTGACTTCATGCGCACGTCCCTCACGTGTGAAGTCATCGACCACTCCAGCTAGACTGAAAGCAGCTGTTATTTTCTCCACTAGCATGTGACACTGACTTCATATGCTGCAGGGAAGAATTCCCAGACCTTCACATGGCTCAATGCTTCTCACACCAGATGAAGGCTGACATTGTCACAAAAAGTCCTGGTAATGGGCAATCAGGGGGAGCCAATGACATCACTACAGGCATAAGGTAACAAGAGTTATCTTTTTTTTGTTTTTCTCTTACTCACCCATTCCCTACATCAACATTTGCCAAGAAATGTTTTATGGAATAATAGTTCCAGAGGATACGCAATTAAACAACAAAAGTTCACTGAGTTACGGAGGTTTGGGAAAAACTGAAAATGTATAGTCCTCTTATAAATTCACATGGCACTCTAGGCTATTAAAGGTTCTGAAAATTCCAGAGCTTAAAAAAAATCTAACTTTTTTTAGCATTGTTAAGTGTATTTGAACAGTTTTTTAAAAAAACCTATTGCATTAACTTCCACCAAAGATACTTGACACAATATTGCCCAAAACAACCCAATTAAGTATTATAAATTATTTATATACAAGTCTCAGGTCATTCACACAAGGATATTTGATCCTTCCTTCCCTTTAATTCTATAAAGAGATGCCTTGTTTACAGATAAGCTCCATGAGTTCTAGCTTTGTTTTTTTTTCCTCTCACTGTTGTATCTCCAATGCCTAGTGGAGTCACCCACACAAGCAGGCACATCGCCAACATTCACTGAATGAGTTATAGGGTTTTCTACTGCCATTGCTTTCTTACCTATTCTCATCCCTTTTATCTTTCCTTTCAACATCCAGAGCTCTCTTAGTCTGTGTCCACTTGCCTGGCCCTTAGCTCTCCATCTTTGCCTGAGTTTGATTTTGGGTCGTTTTTGTTTCAAGTCGTCTGAGTCCCGACTCTCTGTGTGTCATGACTCTATTCTGAGTCTGCCTTACTGACTCACGTTCTACTCTGACCTCTGAAACCTGTGTGACCTCTGCATTTTCTGCTTCTTGTTTCCCAGTTCTGCCTTCTGTCCAGGTACCCCCCCGGGTATCAGTTGTGCATACATGTAACAACGTGAGAGTCAGTACAAGAATCCGAAGGAAACGGGCTATTTGGATGTGGGGCACGTCCAGGAGTGCTGTGAATCAGAGGTTCTCTGAACAGTAGGCACACATTAAGCAGTGGATCACGCTTCAGGAGAAAACCTGAAGTGTGCAAGGTAAGGAGGCTGGGCACGGGATAAGGCTAAAGCCAGTAAATCAGCACATCCAGAAGAAAGTAACTGATTTCAATTCGGACGAAAATTACCTTTTACCTGCCTTGTGCAAAATTGTCAGGAGAGTCTACGTGAGCAGCAAAGGGACCCTGATACTGAGATAAGTTATGGTTTAAGCTTGAAAGATTCTTGAATGCATGCCCCCTTCGTGAACAGGATAAATCTCTTAGCATGCCGCGATTTGTCGGCCTATTACTGCAACACCCTAACTCAATCAAGCAGAGAAGTTTGACAGTTATGCCTTTGTGCTCTTGTAATTTCTCCATTTTCTTTCCACAATAAGAAAACCCATGCACCAGAAATCCTGAGAGGCAATACCTCACTCCCACTGCAGCCTGGCCTCTCAGCAAAAAGCCACTGCCTACTGCTCCCATACACCGCAGTCAGCGCCCAGGACGACACCCACCGCAGCACCGCTCTGGGCAGCACTGCGGTCACCGCGGCACAGATCCTCGGAAGCCTTTCTGTTCTTCTATAATTCGAGCATACTAGATGATGAAATATAATTAAGGTTCAGCCTCATTTCTGCTCCCTTACAGGATGAAGCTACAATGAGAGACGTAGAAGCAAGAACAGGAGGGATGATTGCTACCCTGAGGTGGCATGAATATAATGAATTAATTTCCCCACAGCATTCTTATGACTAAACGTGCTGTGCTGAATGTGGTGAGTCTGCGGACCGATGCCAGTCATAGCACGGGAGCCCCAGCTCTCTCATTATGCTTAAAATAGTCTCTCCCCTGTGCACAAAGACATATGTGCAAGGATGTTTATTGCTTCATTGGTTTTTGTAGCAAGAGATTACAAACCACCTAAATGTATATCAATAGGAGACAGGGTAAAAAAACAATAGTACTTTAATAAAATACTCTGCAATATTAGCAGTCATTGAATCTGTGATATACTGTTAATGGGAGTAAAAAGGGGGGCACAGAACAACGGTCTGCAATATGTGCTAGTATTTTTAGCATATGTGTATGTATGTATGTATATTATATGTATGTGTGTATATTCTACAAGAAACATGTTTATGTGTGCACAGGATACACAGAAACAAAAGAAACTGACAATAGTTGAAATCTGAGAGAGAAAATAATTTTCACTGTATAATCTTTTGTACCACTGGTCATTTTTATCACCTGCTTGTATTAAGAAAAATAACCCATCCTATTTAGACAACCAGCACCTCTCTTAAAACAAAGAGGAGAAAGGAGGTGGAGACCATACGTACCACTTTCATTTTAGAATGTGTTATGCATGCCATTATATGATTAATCCATTTTAAAATCTACATCGTAGGAGCTCTGAGCCTGGAGTCCAGACCTGCAGAGGATTCATGAAAATTGAAAAAAAAATTGAATGTATCTGCTTATATTTATTTTTCCCTTGAGAGGTGGTTTACAGCTTTCATCACCTCCTCAAAAGAATCTAAGAGGTAAAAAATGTTAAGAAATACTGTTCAACTTAGGCAGACTTTATGGAAGGATTTTGTCAAATTTTGTCAGTTCTTTCAATTACCTATGATATTAGATGAAATCATCATGTGACATATTTGTTTGTCAGTATAATAACTATTCACCTCTCTTTAGCGAATACTATGGATTTTGATCTAATCCCATAGTCCTGTGGTGTGAGTTTGTAACAATGATGCCTTGCTCTGTGCCTTGTAAATCGAGAGGCCACAGACCCCCAGTGCTTGCCAGCAGGCGAGAGATTGCTCACGGCCACAAAACAAATAGAACACAACTTTGGGCGGCATCCATTTTATTCTGGAATTGAAAAATTTTATTTTATAGCACAACAAAGTTAGACTGATTATGTAATATCTAAACTTATTTTTGAAATAACATGAGATCAAAAATGTTTTGTGCTCCAGAGAGAGACACGATCTATAGCTATAGCCTCATCGCTCCCAGAATTTGCATTCCTCTCTGCAGTAGGTTGATGGGAGTGTTTAAAAATGTCTGTTTTACATTTATTAATGCTTTGCAGTTTATAATGAATCTATAGTCCTTTATCCTTTTCTCCCTTTCATCATTCAACTCGAATACATGCCAGACACAAACATACAAAGTTCTTCACTTCTTTTGATGCTAATACTCTAGTCCAGACACATTATTTTCTTAAAACAACCATACAAAGTACATTATAGTATAAGTCTTAAAATAACTTACCTCACTGAATAGTAATTAATAATAATATTGTAATAACTATGTATGGTGGCAGGCGGATACTGGAAATATTGGGGGGCCCACTTTGTAAAGTAGACTGTTGTCTAACCATTATGCCATACCCCTGAAACTAATACAAAACCATGTTGAATGTAAACTTTAATTAAAAAGTAAAATTTACAAATTTTAAAATATTCACAAAATTAAACTTGGTCAGTTTGTGCTGGCCTTTAGCATACTAAGTCCTGAGGTGCGCTATTCCTTGTAACCACTGGAATTTATCATTTCTTAACTTGTGTCCCTTTGGCTGTCCATGCCTTTGCCCTCATAAAGCAAAATATATTTGATATTAAAAAGAAATAAAAGGTTTTCAGTCCAACATGTAAGAAGCTTGGAGGTCGCCGCTCTATCCTAAGAAGTAAAAAGGTGAACAAACTGAAGAACCAGCAACTTTTCTTTGATCTGTCAGAGAAAGTGAGGTCACAGGGCAAACCACTGCCACCAGATTGAGGGGACAGACAGGTGGATACAAAGACTCACGACTTCACCGAAGCAGAAATCCACAGGCAAAAGTCTCTGTGGGAACCAGTGCAGAGGTGGGAAAACCTGAACAATAACTGACAAATGGCTGGCGGTTCATTGCAGACAAGTGTGAGGGATACAAACTCCGGGAGAACCCAGGCATGGCGGGGCCCACACACCTTCACAAGTTTTGCTTCCTGAAGCTCTACCAGCTCCTTACAGTGAATATCAGGCAGAGATCCCCAGATGTTCCAGGAAGGGGAAGGGGACAGAAACCATTTATAATTCACCAGAGTACTCTGTTCTCCTAACAAGCCCTGCCCTCAGAAAAAAACTTTATCAGCAGATACTAATCTTCGAGGGTTTTATCAAAGCCAAGCCAACCTGGGGAGGGAGGCGAGCAGAGAATGCAGGCATACCTTCCTTTATTGTGCTTTGCACGTATCACTTTTATTTTTAATAATCTGACTTGTTGCAGCTCTGTCTTAAGCAAGTCTAACAGCACTATTTTTCCACCAGCATTTTCTCACTTCGTGTCTGTATCACATTTTTGTAATTCTCCCAATATTTTAAAATATATTTGTTACAGTGATCTGTGATAAGTGATCTTTTGTGTAACTATTGTAATTGCTTTGGGGGTGCCACAAACTGTGCCTATTTAGGAATACAAATTTAATCTCACTGCTCTACTGACCAGCCGTCCCCCATCTCTCTAACTCTCCCCAGACTTCGTTATTCCCTGAGACAACAATATTGAAATTGGGCCAGTTAATAACCCTACAATGGTCTCAAAATGTTCGAGTGGAAGAGTTGCACTTTTCTCACTTTCAATCAAAAGCTAGAAATAAATATGCTTAGTAGGAAGACATAGTAAAGCTGGAATAGGCTAGAATCTAGGCCCCTTGTGCCAAACACTTGGTCAAGTTGTAAATGCAAAGGAAATGTTCTTGAGGAAAATTAAAAGTGCTACTCCAGTGAACACTTAAAGGATAGGAATGCAAAACAGTCTTATTGCGGATATGGATAAAATCTAAATGGTTTGAATAGAAGATGAAACCAGCCACCATTTCCTTAAGCTAAAGCCTAATCCAAAACAAGGTCCTAACTCTTCAATTCTATGAATGCAGTAGAGGTTTGTCCATTAGGTTGAAGGAAAGAAGCCATCTTTATTACATAAAAGAGCAAGGTGAAGCAGCAAGGGCTGATATAGAGGCTGTGGCAAGCTACCTAGAAAATATAGCTAAGATGATGAAGGTGGTTACAAATTGGCAGTGTAGATGCAACAGCCTAACACTAGAAGAAAAAGGCACCATCTGGGGCTATCACAGCAATAGAGATGTGAATGTCTGGCTTCAAAACTTCAAAGGACGGGCTAATGCAGCTACTGACTTTAATATGAAGACAAGTTTCATTTCTCATTCTAAAAATCCTAGGGTCCTTAAAAATTATGCTAAATCTGCTCTGCCTATGCTCTATAAACGGGACAACAAAGTCTGTATGATAACACATCTGCTTATGATATGTTTTACTAAATATTTTAAGCCTACCACTATTGAGAATTCCTGGTCAAAAGAAAAAAAATTCTTTTTCAAAATATTACCACTTACTGACAATGGTCCTGGTCACCCAAAAACTCTAATGAAGATGTACAATGAGATTAATGTTGTTTTTATTCCTGTTAACACAACATCCTTTCTGTGGCCCATAAATCAAGGAGTAAAGTTGTCTTTCAAGTCTTATTTTTAAGAAATACATTTTATCAAGCTATGGCTGCTGTAATTAGTGATTCCTCTAATGAACATGGACAAAATAAGCAGAAAGTCTTCTGGAAAAGATTCACCATTCCAGATGCCATTAATAACAATTATGATTAATGGAAAGAAGTCAAAATATCAACATAAATGGGAGTTCAAAAGAAGTTGATTCCAACCTTCATGGATGACTCTGAAGAGTTCAAGACTTCAGTGAAGGACAGAACTGCAGATGTGGTATAAATAGCAGGAGAACTAGTATTACAAGTGGAGCCTGAAGATGTAATTCAATTATTATTTCATAATAAACCTTTAATGGATGAGGAGTTACGTCTTACTGATGAGCAAAACAAGTGGTTTCTTGAGATGGAATCCACTCCTACTGAAGTTTCTATGACGATTGTTGAAATGACAACAAATGATTTAGAGTATTACATAAATTCAGTTGATAAAACAACAGTGGGGTTTGAGATATTGACTCCACTTTTGAAAGAATGTTCACCCTGGGAGAAAGGTGATCAAACAACATCACATGTTACAGAGGAAGGCTCAGTTGATGCAGCAAACTTCACTGTGGCTTTATTGTAAAAAATTACCACAGCCACCCCAATCTTTAACAACCACCACCCTGATCAATCAGCAGACATCAACGTTGAGTCAAGACTCCACCAGCAAAAAGATTACAATTTGCTGAAGGATCAGATGGTGGTTAGCATTTTTTAGCAATAAAGTATTTTATTAAGGTATGACATGACTTTTAGACATCATCTTATTGCACACTAAATAGTCTACAGTATAGTATAAACAAAATATTTATATGCCTTGATAAACAAAAAAAAAAGTATGACTTTCTTTATTGCAATATTTGCTTTGTTGAGGTGGTCTGGAACCAAGCCTGCAGATAGGCACCTAATCATAGTTCTAAAGAAGGCACTCGCTCTCCCATACCTTACCACAACACTATTAAAGGTCTGTTTGCCTCAGACCCGTTTTCCAGTACATCACATCCACTGTTCAAGAAAAACTTATGAGTCTTACTAAAAAACAAAAACATCTCAATTTGAAGAAACCAAATAAGCAACAGAACAACTGATATGGCAGAAAATGTTGAAATTATCACACCAGGAATTCTAAATAAGTATGATTGATATATTAATATCTTTAATGGAAACATAGACAACAGGCAAAAACAGACTGGATAATAGAAGCAAAAAATATAAATTCTAAGAAATAATAAAGTAGAAATGCTAGAGATCAAAAACACTGTAATAGAAATGAACAATGCTTTCAATGGGCTGGCTTCTTAATAGACTGGGTGTAGCTGAGGAAAAAATCTCTGAGCTTGAGATTATGACATTAAAACTGTCAAACTGAAAAGCAAAGAAAAAACAGGCTTTAAAAAAAGGGAACAGAATAGCCAAGAATTGTGCAATGTAAACATTTTGGGAATAAAAGAAGAAAAAATGAAAGAAATATCTGAGGCAATAATGACTGAAAATGTGCCCAAATTAATAACAGACATCAAACCACAGATCCAGGAGGGTCATAGTATACCAAGAAGTAACCCCCCCCAAAAGTGTATACTTACACATACCATGTGCAAATTGCAAAAATCAAAGATAAAGAAAAAAAATTGAAGGAATCCAGAGGGAAAAAGAACACCTTACCTATAGAGCAGAAAATAAAAGAATTATATTTGACCATGGGAAAAAGAAGAGAGTAAAGTGAAATATTTAAAGTAGTGAGGGGGGGAAAAAAACCTCACTAACTTATAATTCTATACCCTGAAAACATACTTCAAAAGTGAAAGAGAAATAAGAATTTCTCCAACAAACAATAATAGAGAGAATTTGCCATCATTAGATCCATGTTGCCTGAAATGTTAAAAGAAGTTCTCCAGAGAAAACACATTATACATGTAAGAAACTCAGATATACCTAAAGGAAAAAAAAGAACATCAGAGAATGAATATATGAAGGTGCAATATTTTATTTTTCTTATTTTTAATTAATCTAACAGAAGGCTTATTGAAAATAATAATGGCAACAATGTTGTCAGTGATCACAGCATATGGGTAAGTGAATGGATGAAAGGTTTGTAATAAGGGTTAGGAGAACGAACTTGGAAATTTGTACTTTCTTACAAGGTATCTGCATGACCCACGAAGTAACGTAGCGTATTTGAAGTTAGATCTGAATTAGTTATAAGTGTATATTGCACATGCTAGGGCAACCACTGAAAAGGGGTATTTTTAAGGAAAAAGAATCGATAGGTTAACAAAGAATAGAAAATGGAATCATAAAATGCTCAGTTAAAACTACAAAACACAGAAAAGTGTAGAATACAAAAATATACACAAAAAGCAGGGCAACAAATAGACAACAACGGCACAAATGGATGAACAGGCAGAGGAACGAGGATGTTGAGGAAGTGAAACTGCCATTTGATTCTCCCATCGTGGGTACGTGTCACTTTACATTTGTCCAATGCCGCAGACTGTACAACACCGAAAGCGAGCTCTAATTAAAACTGCGGCCTCTGGGTGATAATAATGCATCGATGCAACTTCCTCAGTTACAGTGAATATGCCATTGCGGTGTGAGATGTTGACGGTGGAGAGGTGGTGCTTTTGTGGAAAAAGGCAGTATGCGGCAATTCCATAATTTTCATTCGATTTTGCTGTGAACCTAAAACTACTCTCCAAAAAACTGATTAATGTAAAAAGGAGAAATATGAAAACTGCTCTCAAGAAAGAGTCCAGTCAATTTTTAAATACGTATGTCCGCTTTTAATTGATAGGAAAATAAGCCCTTTTAATCGTAAAGATTCTAGTGGAACAAAAGCATTTGGTTAATCATATAGAACTTGGTGGAAAGTACAGTCATTGGTACAAAGTTTTTACTGCTTGCTATAAACACAGAGAATCTAGTTAATTATATGCAAATAAGCCTCACTAACAAACACCTAAATAACTCAGCCTTGTCTTCATTAAGCTAGAAGATATAGTACATTTCTCAGGGAATTAGACAAGGAATATTAATCAAAGATGCTTGTAAGTCCTAATGAGTTTATTGATTGTTGACCTTGATGCTACAACCAGAGGCAGAAACCCGAATGACAGGAGTATTTTGAGTAAGCAAATCCTGATCTTCAAAATTTAGAATAAAACTGGTTGTTCATTTTTGTGATATCCTACCCAAAGCTTTTTGCACAAACTTTTTTGTGTGGAGACAAAAGCTATGTTTAGTATTGTCCCTGTTGTCAGCTGTGCACCAAGAATCATGAGCAATTTCTATCTTTTTTTTAATTGTATTTTTCCCATTACCACGCATCCCCTTTATCCGGAGCACTAGCTGCCTGGCAGAGATCTGGAGAGCGTCTGTGGCTGGGGGAGGGGGAACTTGCGCTGTGAGCTAAAGGCAGACAGAAAGGGCAAGCAGCAAATAAATGGCAAAGGACTGAGAAGCAGAGCTGAGTTTCTTCACTACCAGCAGTTGACCTTGAAGCTGATTTTTCCCCTTACTCACGTATTCTCAGGTTTCAGTAGCTTCTTTTCGCTTCCCGTTGGCTAAAGTGGCTAGAGAGTATATCCTGTCACTAATTGGGCTCAATGTTACCTAAGTGCTTTCAGCCCCACCAGCAATTCCTGAAACATGGCTGCCTCTCTGTACAGTAGTTGCTTGGTTACTTTTCTGTAATAAAACACCCCATTCTCTCCTGGCTGATGACTCAATCGAAAGTTTTAAAGTGTAATTTAGTCCTTGTTATTTTCCATTTTAAACCTCTCCGCGTGGGCCTTTATCGTGTTTCTTGATACCATTGATTTATTTCAATTAAGATGCCCGTGTTCAAGCACCACAATTAGCTACTGTCACTATTGATTCCCAACCCCAGGCATTTGTACATGGTTTCAAAGTTGACCACTGACAGTTCAGCAATGGTCCATTAGAGCTGAATGAAACGTGGAGGCAGCAGGAATCTTCTGGCAAAGAACTTCCTCATGTTGGTGACAAAAGTGGCAACTATGTTTGAAGTGCTTATTATGTAGTAGATGTTATTCTGTAAACTTTATATACGTTAACTGTTTTTATTGTCATGACAGTCCAGTTAGGTGGTACTTTTATTATGCTTATTTTGCCAATGAGGAAACTGCAAAGCAGAGAGGTTAACTGCCTGACCTGCTGGGTTAGTGAGTAATTGGGCCAGGATGCAAACCAAGGCGATCTGAATTTAGAATCTGTGATCTTTCGCCACTGCGACCTACAGAGCCCTAGAGTCGATATGGAATGAGTGACAGTACTACTATGGATAATGGCTGCCTATTCTGGTAAAATATGTTTCTTTCCTCAGTACCTCCTGATGCCACAATCCTATGGTTCTTTACTTGTTCCAAGTTTTGAAATTGAACTGACCAATAGTGATCATAGATCCAGCTAATGGGAGAATTAGAACCGGTTCTCTTTGTGCTTTACTAAATGTATGTCACTCTTACTATGTATGTGTAGATGGAACCATTGTGATATTTGACCAATTTTTATCTCCACGACAGTGATTTTATTATGATTCACCGTAATGCATGAGAGAGACAGTAGTTCTTTCCTTCCTGTGGAGAGGTAACATTCTCTGTCAATAAAATAAGGAATAACTAATTGGGAATCAGTGTTCTTCTGTTTGAAGAGTTAACGTTTTTGGCCAAACGAAACTGCTCATTGCCAAATTTCTTACAAAACACACTGCACGCAGTATGTAAATGCAGTATGTAAATGCCAGAAACTTTGTTTCAAAATCTGCTTGTGCAGTGCAAACCTGGAGCACACCTGTGCGGAGACAGGTTATTTGAGGTCTTATCTTCTGAATGCTTGATTCTTTTTTCAAATGATGTACCCTCCAGAGGACCAACTGGTCATCAGTTTATTGCATGGAGTTCATTCTTATAATTGCCGACACATTTTCTAAAGCTATGCAATTTGCATTTTAGTGCAACAGCTCAACCGACTCTTAAAGGTGAATATAGGATACAACTTAATGTAGGCAGCTCTCACTTTCTCACTTAACTTACAAGTTCTTCCTCTGATTTCTCTTAATCTCATTTTTACCACCACCACCTCCCACCACATAATACTTTCCAAATTCTATCTTCTACCTACGCAGTTTTCTGTTACCTCGTGACTTCCTTCTGGAGCTCTTGCAGAGCCTTCTACCTGCTCCTCGTGTTTCTCCCTCTTCAATTCGCCCATCACATTGCTGCCATGATAAGTTTCCTGACATGTACTCTGTTCCACATTATTTTTAAATTCAAAAAGCAATCAATGATTCTCTACTGTTTATCAAGAAAATGTGCTGCCCAACATTCAAGGCCATTTATCCTTCACTCACAACATCCTTCCCACTTTTATTTTCCCTACTCACCTGCCTGAGCCAGATTGCTTACTGTACCAGGTATGCCTATACTTTCTTACCTTCGTACTTTTGCTTAAGCTCCTGCCCTGCCTTATGTGGATGAAACAAAAAGGAGTTCTACGCAAAGGAACCTCAAAAGATACTTCTGATCGTAAATTCCTAACTGGGCAGGTCATGGTGGGAAGTCACACCCCTTCCAACTTCTTCAGTGGAAGATTTCAAGCCAGTCCTCTCCATTGTTCTTGTGCATCTAGGTTACACGCTTTTGAAATAGCAGAAGTGACACCCCTCAAAGGGGGTATTAACCCACAAGAGGGTAGGTAATCTTATAAACTGCCCTGCAGTCCAACCTCCAACTTGCTTTCTCCAGTCTTTCTCATGTCCCCTATTAATTTCAAATGCATAGAAGAAGCTGCAAAACTCTTATTCCCAGGGGCATTTGGTATCTTGCTCCCTAGCGTATGTCATCATTTTGACTCAAGTAAACTCATAAAAATTCTTGACAGGTTTGGATGTTTCTTATGTCAACACTTAATGTATCAATATTGCATCTACTTTTTGAGGCTGCGGCTGAGCGCCATTTACTAAAGCATAAAGGGGTCTACCTACTTGACCTCTTACTTGGGAATAATAACCCCATATTCTGAAATTTATGCATTCTACCCTGTCTTTGAGGAAATTCCTACACTTTTTTACATCCTCAACATGTCTGAAAGTTTCATGGAAGGAGTGACTCTGCCATTAACTTTTAAATCCCCAACATGTATCTCACACATAGTTAGCAACAATAAATAGTGCAAAAATGAGAATGAATAATATATTCACCTCAATAAATTTTCAAGTCTCCTTTAAGAATTCCTGTGAGATACCACTTCACACCAGTCAGAATGGCCATCACAAACAAATCAACAAGCAACAAGTGCTGGTGAGGCTGTAGAGAAAAGGGAAAGCCAGTACACTGTTGGTGGGAGTACAGACTGGTGCAGCCACTGTGGAGAACAGTATGGAATTTCCTCAAAAAACTAAAAGTGGAATTGCCTTTTAACCTGGCAATTGCACTGCTGGGATTATACCCTAAGAATTCTGAACCACCAATTCAAAAGAACCTGTGCACCCCAGTGTTCATAGCAGCGTTATTTACAATAGTAAAGTGCTGGGAAACGGCCTAGATGCCCATCAGTAAATGAATGGATCAAAAAACTGTGGTTCATTTTTACACAATGGAATACTACACAGCAGAAGGAAAGAAGGGCTCCTACCCTTCACAACAGCATGGATGGAACTGGAGACCATTATGCTAAGCGAAATAAGCCAGGCAGTGAGAGACAGACACCATATGATCTCACCTATATGTGGAACCTAATCAACAAAACAAACAAGTGAGTGAAATAGAACCAGAGATGTGGAAATACAAAACAAACTGACAGTGACCAGAGGGGAGGGGGGAAGGGGGTCATGGGGGAATGAAGGGGAAGGGTCAAGTCAAGGAACATGTATAAAGAATTCATGGACAAAACAACAGGAAGAAGACTGAAAGTGGGAGATGGGAGGTGGGTAGGGCAGGGGAGAGTAATGGGGGAAAATGGGGACAACTGTAATCGAACAATAATAAATTTTTTAAAAAATAAAATATGAGAAAAAGCTTTTTAAAAAAAGAGAATTCCTGTACTATGGGCCTTTCTTTCTATATTTCCTACAGCTCTCATACTAGATGCCAAAACATGTGGGGTCCAGCTGTGTTCAGTCCATGGCAAAGAGGAACCTACGCTAATAAAATATTCACAATAGAGACGGGGTCCCAAACACAGAATAGCTATTTTTGGTTTATACTCTAATATATTTGGCCAGCATTTATCTCAGGTGATATTCACTCATCATTCTCTGAAAAATCAGATGATTTCTGTCCTTTTTGCCTGTGTGCACATTATCAGTGCTCCCCAGACTGCCTTTACGGTACCTGACTTTCTGAGTCAGTTTCCAAACTGGCCTCAGCTTCTCGTCTGTGAACTCATTCCCCGAAGTCCACTCTAGGAAGAACTGACATCTGTGTCCACTGTTGTTTTACACTTATTGATCATTTCCTTGGGGTTCATATCATACGGCATTATAATGGAACTGTTCTAATGTCTTTCTTTTGCATCATACTGTGATTGTTTTGAGAGTGAAGAATAAGTCTGATTAAGTTCTGTGTCTCCAGTACCAACCCCCAAGAAGTTTTCCACAAATAGACGTAAAGCTGAACGAAATGAAAACTATCTAGTACCAGAGTGAAAACTCAAAGTCAAGGTGCAGCCTAAGTAAAAGACTGACCAACCTTGTCCTCAGAGCAAGTCCCTGAGCCAAGAAAAGAGAAGGGCTTTAATTTGAAAAGACATTACATTTTTACTTGGATGAAATGCAACTAGGCTTTTCCATAACCAAACATGACAGGAAGCCCATGGGATCTGTCCAAAATAGTCAAAGGAAGACTCGACAGAACATGGCTTAGGCAAATGCTGGGAGTAGAATTGCTTTACGCTTGTTCTTAGCTTCCGATCTTTCTGTATGTTGCTGATACTAAGGCCTTGTGATCACAGATGGTATAACATAACAATTTCTGACAATTATTGATATGCTCAGTCTGTAAAATAATGCAATATAAGCTGATATTCTGACACACTTAAGAACAGTCGTGAGTGTCTTTCTTACAGGACAAGCACAGGGTGCCTTTCTGATTTCCTGATTCATACTTTAACGTGTGAAGGAGGGCTAAAAACATAATCGCTCCTTGAAAGTCTATGCTGTGAATGCCAACATATGAAATCACTTGGCAGGAGAATCACAGGGTACATTTTACAAAAGCTATTTTTAAAACCATGTTCACTTTTTTGAACTTTTTAGCTCTCTGCATAAAATATTTGCGATAATTTCACAAACCTTTAGTCATCTATTTGCAATCAAAGTTGTTGCTCTTGAGAAGTTCAAAAAACACAATGGCATTTGAGACTGTTTTCTACAAAAACATCTTTTAGCTATGTGAGCGTGTGTTGTTTTTATTCATTTTACTCGTTTTTTAATGCTCCTTACTCCTGTCCATAAAAAAAGAAATCTTCCAAATTTAGGCCAAAGGCTCTTGGTATGTGCAGGCCTGGGAGGGAGCAGAGACACCTAGCAATATGCTGGTTCTTCAAAAGACTAAATAACAACCGCCTTCATACCCCCCCTTCTGGCCATCCTCCATCAGCCAGGGTCTGTAGGGCTAAGAGACTGCGGGTTCAGATTTGCCACTGTGACCGCCTAATAATAAGGTTTAAGCTATGTTTACTATTCTTTAAACTAAAATGCTTAGAAATGTATAAAGAAACCCAGAGTTTTCTACTTTTTTGAACTTAGCTACAATTTTTCTGAATTTTATAAATTACACACAGGATAGATTAAGAGGTCAAAACCCTGAGAACAAAAATCAGAATTGTTGCTGGTGTTTTTGGTGCAGAGAGTATAGAGTAATAGTTAGGAGGACAGGCACCAGGGTCTGATTAAGCCTGGGTTCAAGTCTTAGTCATAGGACTTTAATGAAAGAAACTTTGAGCAGATTCCCAAATCTCTTAAACCTCTGTTTAATGAAGATAATCACAGTATCTAACTCAAGGTGGCCATAAGTTTCAAATGATGTAAACCTTCCAAAGAGCTTAGCATAGAGTCCAGTGCAAAACAAACCATCAACAGGTGCTAACAGTTGTTCAGTTCTCTTTCTGGCACAAGGTAGGTAAGTGTGAACACATCAAGCCAGATATAATGGCATTCACATTATTCTTAAAAATCACAGGAGAAAGAGAAAATAATTTCTATCATAGTTCATCTTTCATTTGTATGGGCCAATTTGCCCAACTGCAACTCCAAGTTCTCCTCACATGAGTCAACATGCAAAATGCCTTTGCTATAAGTCATGTTCCTGGGTAGGAGACCCCCTCCTCTGCTCTTTGATGGCTCATGCCCAGATCATAGTTTTAATACCAAGTACTTTATTCTCACTACATGTTCTGCACAATGTTAACATTTCCATATATATATATATATATATATATATATATATATATTCTTAAAAACAACATTTTGGAAAAAAGAAATATTAATCTCATGTTACAGATGAGAAAAAATTGATGTTTAAAGATGTGCAGGTGCTAGGCTCAGTTTGCACGGCAAGTAAACAGACGCTTCCTAATGCAGTTATAAAGGCGCTGACTTACAGGCCACTCTCTTTGAGTTCTTAGTCTTCAGCTTCTTTGGAAATGTTACCCAAGCTTATTGGAAGAAGTCTCATTTAATCTGTTAATCTCTGTGTAAAATCTGTGTTAAATACTGTAAAGGCAGAATAGTTAAAGATCTAAATGAAATGAAGGCTGCATTTCTAGCCTCAAGAAACACTTATTCTTTTACATTATAAGATACATGCATTTTTAAAAAATTAAATGAGAAAAGAATACATATCATATATATGTGTATATATACATACATATATATATTTGTAACATTGGGGTTATGATTAATAATAGCCAAACTTTTGCAACGCTTTCTGTACAAGGGGGACCCCCCCCAAAATGGAATTTATTTATTAAAAATTGTGTATTTATTCTTACATGTTTAAACTTCAGTCACCTTCAAAGTACCCTCTATTTAATGCAATATACCTGTCAAGATGTTTTTTCCACTGCTCAAAACAGTTTTGAACTTGTCAATTTTGATGTCTTTTAGTGTTCCTGTCATTTTTTGTGTCACCTCTTCCACATCTGCAAAATGTTTCCCTTTGAGGACTTTTTTCATCTGGGTAAACAAAAAAAAAGTCACTTGGGGCGAGATTGGGTGAATAAGCAGGGTGGGGACCCCTGCCATTTTTGGTCAAAAGCTGCTGGACACTCAGCACAGTGTGGGCAGGTGCGCTCATAGACCACCCATCATGAAATGGGCAAACGTGTTGAAAGAGTCTTCAAAAATAAATCTCTGAAGCCGAATGCAGCTTCTGACAGCAACGCCAGCTGTTACAATGGTACAGATGGGTTCCTAGAACGCCCACCTAGTGGGGGAAGCCTGTACTACAAGGGAGGGACCCACCCTCCAGAAGATAATTCTGGTTTTTTTGGGTCCCCCCGTCTATATTCAGTTCTTTACAAAAATCATGCCATACAATAAGTAATCCCACCAAACCTATTTTATGCCGTGGAAACTATTATTATCCCTTTTTTATCATTTAAAGAATCATGATGCTTAAGTATGGTAAGGAACTTGTTCAGCTAACAGGTGGCAAAGTCAAGATTTCAGGGCGATACTTGAATTTTTAATTACAACCTCATATTACATTCAACTAAAATCCTACTGGAATTTAAATCCTTTAAGACCCAGATCATGCTGTATTTTCATTTGTGTCCCCATATCCCCTAGTGCTCTATATATTATAAATGTCCAACAAATATTTGTTGAAAGAATGATGACTAACTGTGAGTTGATCTCTGATGACTCCATGGTGAATTGTGGGGGAAAAAAAAAACCACCTTGGGTCCATGAAAAAGAATTTGCTTGAAAACTAATTGGTGATTAAATGGGCAATAAATGATAACATAAGAATTCCTATTCTCAATCATCAGCCCATTCATTTCCTTCTTGGAATTAAGCCTCTACCTCCTTCACTTACCTAGAAACAACAGGAGCTGTAACACGTTTTTTATCCCAGGAAGCATGGTGTTGCTGTATGTGTATTTCACATTTGCCCTGGGAAAAGGGATATTCTTCTCTAGAAAAGGCGAGCACAGCCCATCCCAGCACAGGACTGCAAGGCTTACTTCCAGCACAGGGGGACACAACCCAGCCCAGCCGAGGATGACATAGTGAGCCCCAGCGGGGGCTATCACAGCCCCTCCCAGCACAGAAAGGTGCAGCCCACCCCAGCCCCCTTCTCACTTCTTCCAGTAAGAAGGTTGGTAACGCTAACATGAAAGCATCCCTGATTCCCACTGGGAGAATAGCCAAAAAAAAGAAAAAGAAACAAAATCGAATCAAGTGTCATTCAGCTAAATGACATGCCATGTGAAATTTGGGCTTCTGAAATCTAAAATTGCGAACTAATATAAAATCTAATCATTGAAGGATTAGGTCATGTAATAGATTCTACCTCTACCTCATCCAAGGTAAAGTTACATAGCTAAAACCTGAACCCTTCTCCTTGTGATAATGATGGGGGTGGGGGAGATCAGCCTGAGATTCTGAGCAAAGTTGCCTTCTGATTCCACATAAAAATCCCCCAAATGGTCATGCTGGTGGCAGCAGCCTACACACAGAAAAGCGAACAGGAGCAGGGAACAAGAGCAGCTGTGTCTCGGAGCTGCAGCATCAAAGCCCCCCAACCCTTCTGCACTCTAACAGTGCTTGTCGGTAACAAGGAGGGAGCCGGCAGCCATATATCTGCTTGGGCTGGCAGCGTCCTTGCTAAGAGTTTTAAAAAACAAAGGCTTAAATAATTTTACATAAAACAACCCATTTTCAGGTGGCTACTCATCAATCTTGAGTAACTCAGGGAGCTAAGTCTGACAGTGGGTTGAAAGCACTGTCGTTGTTAGAAAAACACAGCTATTTTATGAAAAAAATATCTTATTGTTTGGTATTCGGCTACGCTGATGATTCAGGGGAACTATAGAAAACCCTAAAGAGGACATTTCTGTACCAGTGTTGTAATACGGTGCATTTTGCAGGGGAGCCAGTTAGAAGACTGGCTGTCAGCCCTGCAACCTGGAGTCATGCATAAAAACTCTACTTGCTGGTGGGTGTCCTGATGTGCATGTGCAGGGGAATACAGCAGGTAGATATTACTGGTGAGGGACTGACGCCCTCTGCTGGCAATGCAAGTAGTTCTTCTACAGGGCTCCAGGGTTTAACACCGCGATTGTTTCCTGCACCTGACCCTGTGATTGGCCTTTCTGTGTGGGAAGAAACGGGGTGGATAGAGTGGGTCTCATCTGAAGACAGATTACTTCTGAGTTCTCAACCTGAAGACAGAACCGAAGGGGCCTGGGCTATTGGAACCTGGCCTCAGTTTTGCTTGAGAACAGCGACTGGGTCCTGGTGTGGGGAACTTCTCCACTCTGGTGTGAAGTAGGACACTAAAGCCCTTCATGGAGATATCTGACAAGCTGAGAAAGAGGGGTCCGGGATGATTGCAGAGACTTGGTATCAGCCATTTGGCAGCAACCCTGGTGTGGTGGAGGACAAGGGGATCGGACCTGAGTCCCATCGTCACAAAAGTCCCCCTCAAGTTTAGATTTCTGGTCTTATTTTCATAAGAGGTTATACATACAACCATTGGAAATGTATAAAAAGTGTCAATTTTGTGCATGGAAATTTTGATAAATGAAACCTTTGAAGTGCCAATATTGTATATGGAAAAGTTTTAAAAACTTCAGCTTGCAATAACAAAAAAAGTTTCTCATTTGATAATATAACAAGAGACTCACAAAATGGAAGCCTGCTCTTTAGTTTCTCTTATCCACAAAAGATGCTGATTGTAGGATTAGAAGATGTCCTTTAAAAATGTGCTTCAGTTCTGTTTGTTTTCTGTCAATGCTTTTCTCGGTCGTTAATAAGATCACTTGCTAATGCCAGTGTCTTAGCTTTTTCAAAGCAAACTGGCTAACAAATTCCATTGTAGCTGAGGTTAGGGAGGCAGCTGAAGTGCTAGGGAAAGGGAGAGCCCAAGACACGAAGGGCAGCAGAGGTTAGACAGTGTGTGTCAATCATGGGGATCAAGTGTGGGGACATTCTTAACAGTGCTTCTGTAGCCTCAACTTTAGATGACTCTGCATTTCGGTTTCCACGCGGAACGCTGCTACCGTATGACACACTCTTCATCCCCTCAGGGTCCTGCTTGGGCAGGAGCAAGTATAGCCTTTTCGTTTGGCAAAGATGTGACTGGGTCTCAGGCTGTCTCTGCGTCTGAGTGACCACAGGGAGCTGCAGTCAGGGTAACACCCTGCTCTGTGTTTCTATCAGCCTTGAAATTAGCTGACATTAGAATCGTCCCTCTCAACCCACAGGCAAGCAGGAGCAGCAGTTTGTTTTCCTCCTTTCAACCTGTCACACAACCATGACACGAGAAAAGACCAAATCTGCATCACATTACCCAGATAATTTGGTTCTTCCAAAGAACATTTGGAAGTAGCAATGGAGACCAATGCTAGTTCTATTGCACCAACTGTTTCTTTTAGCAGACTCTGAAAGGTACCTGCTCATTGTAAATTTGATCAATGGCAACAAAGCTTCTGCACTGATCCTGGGACGGGCTGATCGAGGAGAAGCTCCCTGGAGCCACGCACGCACCGCCACAGACCCGCTTTCCAGCGTACAGCACTGAGCTCCCGCTGCTGCAGGATAAAGAAGATCGGATGCTAATGCTTCTCACCTGTGCGCAATGTTGCAGAACATTGCCCATAAAAGGGAGGCAGGTTTCAGCTCCGAAAATCTAGCTTAATCTGCTTGGCTGCAGAGTGTCAGTAAACGAGCCCCCTTGTTGAGCGTACAGAGGAGGGGGGGCGAGGAAAGGAGGTGGAGAAACATGCAAACTGATGAATAAAACTGAGCTTTCAGACTCAGTACAGACCTGCCTAACGTCAGGTGAGGTTTTAGAAGTAGGCAGGATGGGCAGCTGTCCACTGCAATAATTCCCTTAGGAGGGAAGACAGAATGTCACATATTCACTAGTCCGCTCCCAAAGGATCAGGCAGTGAACCGCCCCTCATGCTTGCATTTGAAACTTCTTAGTGTTTATTCCGGGATTACAGGGATTCCTCAATTCTGTTGCCCGTCAAATTGGTATGTTTGTAATGCATGCCCCTAAATGAATATCTCCACCAGAATCCTTTGGACCCCAATTCAACCACTGTGTCACAATCTCTGAGGTGGAACCCACAAGTAACCCCCCCTCCCAGGCCCTCAGGCCCAGGTGAATAGGAGACATGTGGATGTTTGAGATCCTTTGCCCTAGAACTTCAGGGGAGATGTATCACTAGAAAATAATCTGGACTATCCTTCATCCGAATCTCCTCATTCATATCCTCTGTATTTTTCCAGCCTTTTTTTTTTAATCTAGTGTTGTTTTCATAATTTTTTTAATCTTGAAATTGTTTGTATATGGGTATGTTCTTTGTTCCTTATGTTTTCCACCCTATGAGTCCAATTGTGTCTCTGTCTCTAAGATTAGCCCGTGAGTTTCAGGACAACTTCCCCAGTGCCCAGGCCACACTGCATGGAAGCTCTCAATAGGTTAACGTCTTCATAGCCTGCCTTGACTATTATTTCTTTAAGCCTTAAAAGACTTTTCAGTATAAAGTGTACCTCTACCCCATTGGAAAGACATTCTCACTAATGGTGGGAAATTTAGCAAAATTTATTAAATAAGATTTTTAACTGCATTTATTTACCTAGTAAATAAGTAATTAATTGTATACACTAAGATAGATAGATATATAAATGGAAAGAAAGAAAGAAGAAAGAAATTATGGCATTATTCAATCTATAATGGTAAAAATTTGGAAGCAACTTAAATGTCTATTAAATAACATTTTATGCTCCACATGAAGGGGTGCTATTAATATCCAAATGTCTTTACTATGTAATATGAAGTATAATTAAATGTATATGTGTGTGTGTGTGTGTGTGTGTGTGTGTGTGTACTAATCATTCAGTTTGGGCTCTACAACTTCTGTCCCCAAAGGTACCTGTGCCGTTAAGAAATGAGAGTGAGAGAAACCAAGAAAGAAAAGGAAGGAAGGAAGGAGGGAAGGAAGGAAGGAAGGAAGGAAGGAAGGAAGGAAGGGAAGGAGGGAGGGAGGGAGGGAGGGAGGGAGGAAGGAAAAGAAAGAGGAAGGGGAGAGAGAGAATATTAAAATTTAGAATGGGCTAGAGGAGAAAGAAAAGAGAGCAAGGGAACAAACAAACAAAGTTGGCAAAGGATTAAATAGGGAGAATATAATTGCAAAGAGTTCATCAAGCAGGCTGCAACCCAGTCCCAGTCACCTGACCCCATAATGTTGTCACCAAAGTATACTTCATCAGGGACTCAGTGAAGTGACTAACTTAGCTACTGACCATGACAAGAGCTCCAAACCTGTGAGTACTGACAAGGGCAGAGGAATTTTAGAAAAGGAACCCACACACATAAGGAAAAAGACAAGAAAAAAATCCAGTGTTTTAATCCTTGCCATGTAAAAGAAGACTTTCCCCTGTTTTAACATTCTAGGATGATCATGGATATAAATTAGATTAATAGGAGTAGAAAATTCTACTATGAGAGTGAATCTGAGACCACAAATTGAAAGATCCAAAAAAACAGAATATTTTTTAATCTTCGGTATTGAAACTGTATTTTTTATTTCAAGCCCCTCCTCTGCCAAGGTGTAGGAATACTGGATCTACTTAAATGTCTCCACCCTTCACAGCTTTCTCTTTACATTGACTATAGATACCATGCTGTCGGTTCAGCTTGTCATTGTTAAATCATCCCCTATGCCCATCCACGTAGCCCTTGCCATTTAACCAGCTCTTTCTATTAACTTTGTGCCATTCATGGGCACTGCCTTTAAGGAGTCCTTGAAATGCCTGCAAATCTGCCTAAAGCCCCATTTGCCTAGGCACACACTGTAGAGTTATTTCCCTTTTATGGGTGCTTACCACCTCTCAAAAATTCTTTCATTTTCTGTCTCCCTGAACATGCAGTGTGATTTTGCCTTTCAGTCTCTTGAAACTGGTTTCTTAACTTGTTTTAGCCGATATGCAAATAGAAAAGGCGGTACAAGCAGAAACTCTCTCTCCCATACAAACACACACATATACATATAACAGGAGAGATATATATAGATATATAGATATATGCTTTATAATAAACTATGATATGTACAAATATACTACATGCCCATATATATTCTAGTGTGTGTATGTATATATAGTGTGTATATGTGTATATGAGACATACTATATAGATGATATATGGATGGGGAAAAAGTAGGTTTACAGTTGTTCATAAGGGAAATGACATAATAATTATTATATAACAATATGAGAATAAACTGTTTCATCTACTCACAACTGTGAACCTCCTTTTGCCCCACCCTGTAGGTGGAAACTAAAGAACAAAATAAACAAACAACATCGAAACAGACTCAGGTACAGAGGACTGACTGATGGTTGCCAGAAGGCGGAGGCTTGATAGGCTGCGTGAAAAAGGTGAAGGGATTAAGAAGCACAAATTGGTAGTTACAGTACAGTCATGGGCATATAAAGTGCAGCATAGGAAATATAGTCAGTAATATTGTAATAATTGTGTATGGTCCAAGGAGGGTACTTGAAATACTAGGGAGATCACTTTGTAAAGGATATGATTGTCCACCTGAAACTAACACAAAATAATGTTTAATGTAAGCTATAACTGAAAAATAAATCTTTAAAAAACTCAGAAATGGACAAGACAATCCTGAAATTCATGTATAAGTAAAAGTGATCAAAAATTGTTCTTTTTTTAAATCTTATAAGAGAAAAAGTTGGTGGTCTCACACATTCCAACTGTAAAACTTACTGCAAAACGACACAAATCAAGACAGTGTGTTACTGGCATGTGGATAGATCAATCAACGGTATAGAATTGATAGACTACATTTTAACCCATACATTGATGGTCACTTGATTTTTCCAGAATCTTTTAATATTAATCAACAGTTTCCTAAATATGACATTTAAAGAACAAGTAATAAAATTAAAAAGAGACAAAATGGACTTTATCAACAGGGAAAAACTTATGGCTTTTTAAGAACACTAGCAAGAAAATGAAAAGATAATCCATAGAATGGGAAAAATTCTTTTCCAAATAACATACCTCAAAAGTGCCTAGTATCTAGAATATGCTTTACAATTCAACAATAAATGCTGACCCAGAAATTTTACACTTAGGTATACATTGAAATTGAAATATGTTCGCAGGAAAACTAATACATAGACATTTATAGCAGCATTATTCATAATTGCAAAAAAAGAAAAAGAAAAACCTTAAAGCAACCCTAATACTATGAATTTGAAAAAAAGTAGTATATTCATACAGTGGGATATGATTCAGCCATAAGAGAATGAAGTACTATTTATTCATGGTACAGTATCAACAAATGTTGAAACATTATATTAAGTGAATAAGCCAGGCACAAAATGCCATATATTGTATGATTCCATCTGTATGAAATGTTCAAAATAGACACGTCCATAGATTCAAACGATCGATTAGTGGTTGGCCAGGATGAGGGACAGGGAAACGGGAAGTGGCTGCTAACGGGTGTGGGAATTTTTTGGAGGGGTTAAAAATATTCCCGAATTAGATAGGGGTGGTAGTTGTACAACCTTGTGCATATAGTAAAATTCATTGACTTTTTGATTATTTTATAGCATGTGAGTTATATATCAATATTTTCAAAAAAGAATGAGTAGGTAGGGCCCTTGAGATAGGAGAAAACTCAAAAGGGTATGCTGTATTGGAACCTAAGTGATAAACCAAAAGAATATTATTCATAGGAAGTAGTCATCTACATAAAAATCCTGTGTTGAGACTGATTCTGTTGTAGACTGAGCATTAATGATGGGATTCAGCCAAAATGGCTGAGAATGGGAGATAGGGATTGGACAAAACTGGGTAAAAAATTCTTCCAAAGTTTTTGTTACAATGTTTAATGGAGATATGAGGTTGTACCTAAAGAGGTTTATTAAGGTTAGAGTGGTTTTTCCTTTTTAATTTATTTTGGGGGGATTGTAAATTGTAGCATAATTGTATATTGACTGCCAAAGACTCAGTGGATGTAGAAAAAGTGATGAAACAAGCAAGACCAGGGATAGCAAGTAACGGGAATAAAGGCCACAAGAAAACAAGGAACAGAGGGACTTAGGTCCTGAATGTAAGAGCTAGTTAGTGACAGGAGCAGGAACATGCCTTAGCCAGCTAGCAATGTGGAGAAATGTCCAGAGGGTGAATGTGTTTGATAGATTCAATGGTGGAAGATAATGCATCTCATTTTGCACACATTCTTCACTGAGAGTGGGGTTTGACGAAAGAAGACAAGTAAAACATTCTGGAGTGATTTGACTAGGAGTGTGTGGGCATTTCTGAGCAGCCCTGAGACCTCACCGAAATTTACTGTCACAAATTTAAACTACATCTTAGCAGTAAAGTTGTGTGATTTATCTAGATATAGCTGTATGGGATCAAGAAGAGAGGAGGGAGAGAGTTGGGTTTAAGCCATGTTGGACGTTTGTGAGATTGATGGTGGTGGTGAGGGAGGGTGCAACAAAAATGAAAGTACATGAAAATAAGTGACTACAGTTATGAACCATGGAACCTAAGCTGGGGGAAAGGAAAAATTAGTGTACACTCATTTCTCACAGGAGAAAGTAGAAAATAGTAGGATAAATAAATTAGAAGTTCAAATGGAGTCAAGCTGTTATCACGGATAGAATGCAATAAATGAGCATACAATGTAAGGATGGTGCTCAGAGAGAGTTAAAATGAAATTTTTGAGAGATGATACAGTTTTAATGTTAATATCTAAGCAGTGATTATAGGGTTGAATGGACGAGGTTGAGTATAAAAATATGAGAGCTCGGGACTTACAGTGGATCATCCCTGTGATTGTTAACGTTACAAAGAATTACTCCAAATTAAGGGTCAGAAGAAAAACAGAATGTGGTGCTAAAATTGGAAGGTTGGTGGATGACAGAAGTAAGATGGGGTAGCTGGTGGTCATGCGTGGTGTCAAGCCCTTTAAAAGAACAGGGGTTCTTTTAGGGAGAAAGTTCTGTAATTGACAACTAGAATCAAGAAACAATCTTATATCTGGGATGCGTGGCATATGGAGTATGGCAGTTAAAAAACAGTGACAACTTTGTAGAGCTGCAAGGGAAGCAGTAGATTGGGAAGAGGGACACCATCCTACGTGCAGCAAGGAAAAAGAGACCAATGAGAGAGGTTAAGAAGATGGGGAATTTTTATGACAGATTATGAGATCTTGAAAGTTTTGAAGGACTGAGGAAAAGTATGGAATGAAATCAAACTAGGGGAGATACATATTCGTACAGTAAAAAATCCACCTAGGTGTGGAAACAGGGAAATTTAGATTTCCAATGGTGACTGTGCTAGACAAGGATATAAAGAATAATTGCTAATTTTCAAGCAACCTACCAGAGAAAGGACAATCTCATAATATCCTCTCCTTGAGGGTGATTGAAGAAAGGAATCATAATCCCTGCAGCATTGTTTAGTGTTTTACCAAGAATAAAATGTATAGAAATAACTGGTTTCTCATTCTGTGTTGTGTTATAGCCAGCAGAATATGTGGAACACTTAAGGTTCTGTCTAAATTCAGAATCTGCAGATTTTTAATAAAGCACCCAGTATTGGCCCCTTAGAGATGAGTCTATGGCCAGAGTAGTTACAAAACCGCCTTGGATTTTGTAGCAGAGCTCCCACTTTTGATGATCTAGGTCAGCAGTTCCCTAATTGGAAAACAATGAGCTTTATTTTTTTAATCCATTTTTTTTGGTGAGTCTTTTCCTTTCTTGTGAGAAATGCAACAGAAACAAATTGAGCATTAGCAGGGCTTTTCAGCAAAACATCTGATGAGCTCCATGCAGTCTAGGAAATTTAAAGGGGACCTAGATAACTGGACCATGGAGTCCTTACGCCTCCTCTGCCTCTCCTACCCCACACATTCATTTTCAAATGTCAACGTTAATACTTTTCCACCTGAACTTGCTAAAATGGTGCAGAAGGATTATAACCTTATCAATAAAGTCAGAATGAAAAAAAAATGCACTGCAAGATGTAGTTTTCAGATCTCATGAATTTCTATTGATTTGGGAGTACACAGTCAGGAGTAGTGAGAAAGTAATCTGCAATTTGTATCAAGGATGCCTATTTCAAATGCCTTTCTGTTCCAAAGCTGTTACATTGCAGGAAAACAGGTAACCCTGCTGGGGGGGAAACTCATGAGAATCTTCCTGTTTTATGTTCTTAAAATCAGTTTTAAATGTGAGAATGAGAGGTAGATAACCTTGCAAAACTGTGAATTGTATATACTTTTTAAAAACTGTAAGTGAAGCTCTGAAAAGAAAAAAGAAAGAGAGAGATCATGTTCAAAATAACCTTACAAGAAAACTTACATGAGGGAGAAAGGTTTTCATGTAATTCTACCTTAGAGTTTACACTTTGGGCTTTAAAATGTCTAATTACTAGAATTAAATAAGAACAACTAAAAGAAAAATATGGAAAAAAAATTTTGCCTACAGGTACAGAGTTGAGTGTTTTTCATGTATGTCTGCTTTTTCAAGTTAAATTAGAATAAAAGTAGATGAGTAAACTTAGAGAATCAAACAAATAAGGAACATACAAAGAGTTACTTTAAACATGGTATTTACTTGGTATTCTAGACAATATCTAACCCAGACACTTTGACTCCTAGATCAGGAGTAAGTGGAATGAAGGGTGGAAGCAAATGAATAGTGGTGCTTTCTTACTCATCAGATTCACACAACTGGAAGCAAAAACATGGTATTTGCCAATGAAGACATAGCCTGCTCTTCCAGAGAGAACATATATAAAATGGTGCATTTGGAAAGCTAAAAGATGCTCATAAAAGTACTTATAGATCAACACTGCCCAGTTTGAAGAGGCTATGGACCAGAAGGGATGTTGTCTTAGGTAAGTGGTCTAGAGGAAGGTGGTTTTGAGTGTGGAATTTGGGCAAAGTAGACCCAGATTTTAAAAAAGACAAGTACACAAGATATATCACTGTTTCTGCTCAAGCAGCAGGTTTGCCAGAGATAATACATTGGTAGGTTTGGATCTGACAGCAGGGAAACCTTTTTCTCTTTCACGTGGTAAGTTATTTTGAAAATGCATTTTTTCATTTTGGTTGCCAGATCATACTAAGAATATAAAAATTTGTGTAATCTTTAAAAAAGTGATAACATCTATGAACATATACTTATAGTCTCTTGTTTTATAGTCTCTTGAACTCCTAAATGCAAAAAGACACACATCCAAAATTAAACTTGAAACAGTTCTGGATAGTTCTGAACTTTCTGAGTCGCTCTTGAACTGATATGCCAGGCTCAAAGTGCCTATATTGCTACTCTGTTGTGCACATTTTCTATTTAAAAATATGCACAAAATGATCTCTCTGAGAATTAAAGTTCTAGGTTTATAGAGGAAGCTTAACATTAATTAATATATTGTATTTCCCTCTAGTAGATTTTTTATAAAGAATGTGAAACTGAGAGAAAAATAGAGTCATATACACAAACTCCCATGCGCCCATCACCCAGCTTCAGCAATTGTGAACCTATGGTAAATCACCTTGATTCTATGCCCCATCTACCATCTCCCCTCCCATATTATTTTGAAGCAAATCTTATCCACCATATAATTTTATTCATAAGTGTTTCAGCATGCATCTCTAAAAGAACCTTTTTTAGATATAAGAATAAGACCATCATTCCATCAAAAATGATGTAACAACTATTTATTAATACAATTAAATTTATTACTGGTGTTCAAATGTTCTACTGTGTTGCAGAAGTCTTATTTTCACTCTTTATTGAAATCAGTGTTCAAATAATGCCCACATGTTGGGACTGGTTGGTATGCATTTTCATTCTTTTCACTCTACATGTTCTCTCTCTGTCTCCCTTTCCTCTGTCTCTCTCCTATAATTTATTAGTCAAATAAAGTGGGTCATATTCCTTGTGAAGTATTACAAAACAAAGATTTTGTTGACTGCACTCCTGTGGTATAGTTTAACATGCTCTTCTGTCCTTTGTATTTCCTGTAATTTGGAAATTGGATCTCGAAGCTTGGTCAGATTTTAAGCCTTTTTAAAAATAACTTCATAAGGGATATAGCTTTTTTTATGTAGGAAGTCTTTGATGTTGAATGTTTATTTTCATTTCTTGATTAGAGATTAAAATGGAGGTGACTTTAACATTAATATTACTTTTTATTCATTATGTCTCCCCTTCTATTTGGTTACTCAATGAAATAATCAGTATAGAAAAAGTAGGATAAATACTTGACCCTTTCCTTTTATTAAGTGGTTTCCATTAAATTTATGACCGCTATTGTCTTTGTAGATGATCAAATTTCTACATCATTGACCAGTGGGAGCCTCTTCAAGTTGACTCCTGGGTGACTGTGACTTGAATCTTGCTATTTTAGTATAACAAGATTCCTCGCAGCCCTTTTCACATAATAAGATCCTAACAAAAAAAGGAAAACAAAGAAAGGAAAGCTAGTCATCAATCGTCACTAACTGAGCACCACTACTTGTAAGCTTGAATTTAAAGATAAGAGAAGACAAAGACATATTCCTTGCCCTTTGAGTAGAAAATAATTGTGAAGACAAAACACACTTTTATAGATTATATAAAAGATGATGTCTCTTGAATTGAAGATAAGTGCCCAATGAGAGGCACAGATTATATGTACCATGAATTCAAATGAAAATTTCCAAAGCACTGGAGTGGCAAATTGCTGCTGATGTATTTCAAATTATATTTTTTAAAAAATCTAGGAGCCCCATTGAATAGTGGTAAATGTGAAGTTCAGCTTTGGTGAGACCTTCTATTCTACTCGGTCAAACTCCAATCCTACTTTGGGAAGAGGAAAAGTTCTAACTTTGAATGAGTTAGAGTTGTTATGTCACATCATTAATCGCTGAACAGGGATGAAGTTCTGTTCATTGTGTAAGAATGAGTAGGAAAGCCAAGGAGCCTACTGGAAATTAATCCAGGTCCTGCGGAAATGGATCCATAAGGCAAATTTTGTGGGAAAAGACAAGAAAGAATAATGCTGCTTTCACAGCTGCACCCTACTAAGTTCATCACTTTCCAAAACCTAGACATGTTCAAGTATTGTGTCAAAAGGGAATAGGATAAACAATGAGCCCAGAGAAAGCACAGTCCCTACTTCATGGCACTGAGTATTCCTAGGTAGAGTATGTGGCAGCATCTAGGCCACTTGTGGCAATGACACTGTAGTGTATTTCATCAGACATAGAATCATTCAAACGTTGATTGTCCACTATATGCCAGGTGCCATTTTGAGTTCTGGGGTATATGCCATTAATAAAATATGCAGGTCTCTGTTTTAATAATACTTGAATTCTAGCAGTTGAAGATGGATCATAACTAAGAAAATTAAAAATTAGAAATGTTAAATGGTGGCAAATGTTACAAATAATAAACCTGGCAAATGTGACAGAGTGTGCTGGTGTGGGGGTGCAGAGAGGAGGTGGAATAGAGTTAATCATGACAAATTTTTCTGAGGAGGCGATGCAGGAGCTGAAATTTGAGGATTGAAAAGGGGTCTGACATGGAAAGTCTGAAGGGTAGATGCTGTAGGTGGAAAGAACGTTACAGGTACAAGGGCCTGAGACGGAGAAAAGCCGGTATGTTCCAGGGGTGAAGAGAAGCCAATTCAGCTGGAGCAGAGGAAATTGGAGGGACAGGGAAACAAAGTATGGAAAACAAAAAGACACAAAATCTTGGAAGCCACAATAATGCCGTGCCAAGTACTTCTGGTTTGACAGAGTGAGGGTCCATTGTTCAGACCAGTTATAGGCATTCACAGACATTACTACTTCGGTTCACAAGAATGACCCCACATATAAGGAAACCTTTTGAATTAGAATAAAGCATGAAGTATGGCCCAGGAAATCCATGGTTAAGGGAAGCAACTGCTTGCTGCTCTAGGCACTGTGTGACTCTTGAAATACTCCAATTTTTATGCTACAATTACCATTGAACACAACTCAAAGCCTATTATCATGCATCAATGTGTCATGGGCCTGTTGAAGCATGAACTCCAACTAGAAAGAGAACCATCTATCTTTCATGTACTTCCCCTTATATCAAACAATTTACTTCTTGACCTTAGTAGTGAAGAGATGAGTTCATAAGACTAGCTACTGGATATAGTTGTCTATAGCCTAGGCAATGATGGGTGATGCATTCCTGAGGCATGCAAAGGAGCCTTCCTGTCTAAACAAGATAACTGGTTTTGTTTTTTTTAAAGCATTGCCTCCTTACCAGAGCTCTTTGATGGGGTTGTGTTAGAATTACTTAGTGTCTTTTCTATAACCCCAGATTCTGCGCATCTGCATTAGAAAGTAAATAATTTTAAAAAACTATCTATAACAAATATTCTAAATCTCATATATATAATTTTATATATCTATATTCTTTCATAAATTTTCTTTCTCATATTCTATCATAAATTATATACAGATAAAATACATTATATACATTTTTTCTTTGTTTTCCCATGTAGAACTACAAAATTCTCCTACAAACTCACTATGGGAGAGAATCAAGACCCATTTTGTCATGTGCTGTCCCAGGCAGGTGTATATGATCTGCCCTGCTCTCCAAGTCCCTATGGAAGGATGAAATACAAAACTGCACCATACAGGATTAGCTGTGATTGGCAAAACACCTTCTGAGAAAAAAATTAATACTTAAAATAAACTACCACTAAGAAGTAGGCGAGATTTTCCTAAAGCCCAAACTAGTGCCTCACAGGGTTAGAGGTTAGAAAAGTCTTTGGACTCATTCTGTTGCACTTCCCAAAAAGTTAGCCTATATAGATCCAGCAATCCCTGTTGTAACTTCTAAGGCTCCTTGAAATTATTTTAGCTATTCCTCACCAAAGTCCCAGAAAATTTCCCAGGGCAGTCAGCCTGAAAATATCTCCTAGAATGCAAAGCTCCTTCCAGAGCCCTCCTCCCCAAACTTCTCCAGTTCTAAACCTACTGGCCCAGAAGAGCTCTAGGAACATACAGAACCTAATGCCATGAGCCCCTCTTCTGGGGGTAGGCCAGGGATCATTTCCAGTTCACTCTGCTTGAAGTCTGTGTGGGGGAGTTCATTCTTTAAAAATCTTGATCCTCTTGTTTCTTTCTGGCATTCGCTAAAATCCTATCAGTGCTGGAGACTGCATGAGCATTTGCATGCCCAAGACGTAGTCAGCGAATGTTTTCCAATAACCAGTGAGGTGTCTCCTACTCTAGTTTTCCATCTAAGGTAACTGAGCCCTGAACCCTCTAGAACCAGGGTCATGTCTGAGTGCATGTTGAGTCATGCAGCTTCTGCCACTGATGCACATCCTCTATGACCTTATCCTTAGCTTCCTTTTCTCTCAAATAAGGTGTGAACAGAGTAGGTACTCATGAAAAGTTAGTCTCTTCACCCCTTCATTAATCGAGGACTTTCTTCTCGGCATCTCTAATGGGGACGCTGAGAAGTACATGAATGTGGGACCAGTGTTGACGCCTCTCCTTACGGCCAGAGTACACATTGTGCCGCTTTGCATGACGCCTGCCGCGTGGTGGCTACCCAGTCTTTACCCGTTAACAAGACACATGAATGAACCTTTTAGTCTGTTTGTCCCTTTTAACATATACTTTCTAGCCCTGGCCAGCGTGGCTCAGTTGGCCAGAGTGTTGTCCCGTAAAGCAAAAGGCCGTGGGTTTGATTCCCTGTCAGGGCACATGCCAAGGTTGCAGGTTTGGTCCCCTGTCGGGGCACATGTGAGAGGCAACTGATCAATGTTTCTCTCTCACTTCAATGTTTCTCCCTTCTCTTTCTCTCAGTCTCTCCCTAAAGTCAATAAGCATGTCCTCAGGCAAGGAATATACACGCGCGCACACACACATACACACACATTGTATCAATTTTAATTTAGAAACACATATCATGTGGATTATCTATTTTTCTAGAACATGTATACATATATACACCCATATACTTTCTAGAAAAATAGATAATCCACATGATATGTGTTTCCAAATTAAAATTACTCCAAGACATTTTCCTTTCCTATCCTCTTCACCCACAGTTACTGCATGACCCAGATACACAAAACAAGGTGCAGTTCCCAGAGGTTGCCTAATATTGATTTTTTTGTTCACGCCTGCCTCTCAAAATTCTACCTTCTTTGTTCGAAAAGCTTCTCCTACACCACCCCCTTTCCTGCCCACCTAATTTTTAGTAAATTTAGCTCAATAAGAATTTATCGAATGAGCACAGGTATGACGAGGCACAGACAAGACTTCATTGTTACTCTCAAAGAGTCCACCGCTAAGTCAGGGAGACAGACAGGTAAATGAAACATACAATGTGGGACGGTGACTACCAATCTAGAGATTGTACAGCGGTGGCATGAAGAGGGAAATTTCAGCTTCCGAGGCTCAAGGAAAGTTTCTTGGAAGAGGAGTAAGTACTTGCCGGGCAGGTCAATGTCGGCCAACAGCACTGCAGTCACCGGGAACGTGTAAAGAAAGGCACAGACACCCGGCATAGCTCGGCACGTTTGGGATTTTTAAGTGGCTCCAATGGCTGAAGATGTAAGAGGCATATTTATTTGTCTGTGTTTAATGTGTACAAACAGATAGTTCACAGCCAGGATGTGGAGTTCCTTGTATATCATACTAAAGAGTTTGACATTTATCCTATAGAAAATGAGGGACCATTGAAGGGCTTTTTTAAAGCTGGAGTATGACATTACTAGATTAGGTTTTTAGAAAGATCATTTGGTGATAATACAGATCATATGTCAGATGTGGGTTAGACAGGAGTTCGAAAAATTAGTGGGAAAACTATAGGAAGATGATTAATTTAGGGCAACATCATCCAAAAAGCTTTTCCTCCACTCACAGTATAGGTTGCCATATAATTTACAATCCCAGAAGGATGCTTTCCAGGGTGAAATTGGGTGCTATCAATAATTATCCCAGAACAGCAGAAGTAAGCCAGAATTGTCTCAGTAAACCACGCCATAAGGTGATCTTAAATGTAAAACCTTTGAAGTGCGCCAATGACGTTGTTTACTTAATGCTCTGTATCGCCATGTTTTCCACTTCTTGCATTTCTTGCCTATCTGCCTCCATTGAACTCTATGGTCACCGAAGACAGAGCTGTCCCCCACTTCATTGCTAGTCCCTAACATTGTGCCAGCAAACGAGCCTCACAAGATTTTTTTTCTTTTTTTTCAGTCTCTCCATCTAAGTATGGTGATCTCTGAGATGGTCCCAATGATTCCACCTCCTGGTGTGCGTGCCCTTGCAGCTCCCTCCCCTTGAGAGCATGCTGAACCTGAAGACTCACTTCTAATGACTAGATGACAGAGAAGTGGTGGGACGTCACTTTCTGATTAGGCTGTGAAAAGACCGTGGTTTCTGTCTTGCTCTGCTTTCTTTCTTTTTTTGAATTCGTTCGAAATTTATTGATCGAAAACATTTAATGACGTAGAAAAATTCCATATAATGTAATGCATTTTATTTATTTTTGTTTTCTTTTTAAATTTTTATTGAATTTATTGGGGTGACATTTGGTTAATAAAACTATATAGGTTTCAGGTGTATAATTCTATAATATATCATCTCTACAATATATAGACTTGTGCTCACTCTCCCAAGTCAAGTTTATTTTCATCACCATTTATGCCCCCTTTACCTTTTTCTACCTCCCTATATCCCTCTCTACCCCCTTTCCCTTTGGTAATCACCGCACTATTCTCTGACTATGAAGGGTTTTTCGTTTTTGTTTTTGTTTTTGTTTAATTCCTTCACCTTTTTAATCCAGATTCCCAAACCCCTCCCCTCTGACAGCTGTCAATCTCTTCTCTATATCTATGAGCCTGTTTCTATTTTGTTTATTAGACTCCACATATAAGTGAAATCATATAGTATTTGTCTTTTTCTTACCTGCTTATTTCCCTTAGCATAATGCTCTCCAGGTCCATTAATGCTGCTGCAAAAGGTAAGATTTCCTTTTTGTATAGCCAAGTAGTATTCCATTGTGTAAATATACCACTTATTTTTATCCACTCATCTACTGATGGGCACTTGGGCTGCTTCCAAGTCTTGACTATTTAAATAAAACTTCAATGAATGTAGTGGTACGTATATTCTTTTGAGTTAGTGTTTTGGGCTTCTTCAGATCTATTCCCAGAAGTGGAGTTGCTCCAGTGAATTTATTGATTGAATTCACCTGACAACAAATAAATTAGAATTCAATTTTATTTGGAATTATAATAGAAGGGTTGGTGTTGGGTTATGTCAAACTGAAAGAGACTGTTTCATGTTAGAATATTTATCCTTGTTGTTGGCTGTAACATTCCTTCAACAAATGGTCTTCACATCTCTGAGGCTTAGTTTCCGGGCTATAAGATGGTGATAGGTATTCTGGCTTTCCATGTCACACAGAATATCAGACGAGGCAATCATAGTGGGAGTGTTATGTATATATAAACCCACAATTCCTTCCTTCCATCTACTATGTTCCTTGAAATTTGTTTCTTTTCTTATTCTCCATAGTCTTTTGTGCAAATTTAGCAATGACTTATGAATATAAACACCAGAGAAGCCTTGGGGAAAATTATTTTTTCCTCAGTTTTGTCCTTAAGCTCGCTATCAATTTTGTGTTTTATTAATACAGTCAGAATGCCTTAGATTTTCTTACAGTTTGAAAAAAAAATTAATTCTAAAAACTCCAACAGCTGAGTTTTCCTTCCATCAAAATCTGTTCAACCCAAACTACAAACGAATAGTCATTACTGCTTTGTCTCACCAGAGTTCTGCACAGGGTTTTTCTTCACATATAAACTATTTGATTTGCAAGGAAGACTAAACATACTGATCCTTGCTGCCACCTTTGACTTTAGGAAACAAGGGTCCCTTGCCAAGCCAACTAGATATTTTTGCTTTTGGAAAACAAATATTTTATTGTATTTTTTTCATTCCCATTTACCCCCCAACACTTATACCTTCTTGCACCTCCAATCCACCCCTCCCCTCACAATCACCATGCAGTTGTCCGGGTCCACAAGTCCTTCTTCTTTTTTGCTCGATCCCTCCACCCCCTAATCCCTGTCCCCGATAGCTGTCACCCTGCTTTCTATCTATGAGTCTGTCTCTATTTTGCTTGTTGGTTCAGTTGGTTCATTAGATTCCACATACGAGTGACATCATATGGCGTTTGTCTTTCTCTGACTGGCTGAGCTTGCTCAGCTTAATGTTATGCAGGTTTATCCATGCTTTCACAAAGGGTAAAATTTTCCTGAACGCACACTGGTTAGACTGGCTGTCAACAATAAATCAGCAAACAGGTGCTGGTGAGGATGTGGAGAAAGGAGAATGCTTTCGCACTGTCGGTGGGAATGTAGGTTGGGATAGCCACTGAGGAAAGCAGTCCAGAGAGACCTCAAAAAATTAAAAACGGGTCTGCCTTTTGGCCCAGTGATTCCACTTCTGGGAATTTATCCAAAGAAACCCAAAACACTAATTCAAAAGAATGGAAACACCTCTGTGTTCACTGTAGTGTTATTTACAAGCTCCAAAATTTAGAAGCAGCCCAAGTGCCCACCAGTAGATGAGTGGGTAAAACAACTATGGGATGTTTATGCACTGGAATACTACTTGGCCGTGAAAAAGAGAACAATTTTTAAAAAACATTTTATCTATGTACTTTTAGAGAGGGGGAAAGGGAAGGAGGAAGAGAGGGAAACATCAATGTGTGGTTGCTTCATACACGCCCCCTACTGGAGACCAGGCCCGCAACCCAGACATGCCCTGACTAGGAATGAAACCCATGACCCTTTGCTTCACAGACCAGTGCTCAATACACTAAGCCACACCAGCCAGGGCGAGAACAATTTTTTTTAATGTTAGTTTTTCTGTAACAAGATTCATAAAACCCTGACACAGCTTGAATTGAATGGGTTTGATGAAATTCATTTTATTGTTAAAGCTATTTTGAACAGGGCTGGGGGGAAAATAGAGCGTAATTACCACACCAATATAGAAATTAGACTTACCTTTTAAAATATCCTCATTTGACCTTTTGGCATGACCTAGGATTATTTTAGCTAATAGTTTTTACTTCCATATTTGACAGCCTTCGGTTATGGTTCCTTTGCTTATCTTTGGTAATTAAATTTACTTAGTTGGCCAGCCATACATTCACATTTCATGAATCAATGAAGGATGACACAGGAACCATAGAAACAACCACAAAAATATGGCTTCTATAGTGTTAGTTTATTTTGTTTATTTCAATGATAGCATTTCTCATTTGCTTAGATTTTTGGCCTCTCTTCACACGACAAGGCCAACCACCTTTTTAATCTACCTTGGGTGGCTGAAAATGACCCTCCGACAATATTCTAGTTCAATATTTGTCTTTTTTCAAATGATCACTCCTGTGTGGGAATAATAATTATCAAATACTCTTTGGAATCATGGAAGAATTGGTCAGGTCCCACAGTAGAGAAAAATTATTATTTAGTAGGAAAGAGGCCAGGTGGGTGATCCTGTCCAATCTTTTTAAGAAATGAGGAATCTAAGAATAGAGCCACCATATGACCCAGCAATCCCTCTTCTGTGTATCTACCTGAAAACTATAAAAGCATTTATTTTTGAAGATATATACACCGCTATGTTCACTGCAGCATTATTCACAGTGGCCAATACGTGGGAACAACCCAAATGTCCTTAAAGGGATGGTTGGATAGAGAAGATGTGGTACATATATACTACGAAATGCTACTCAGCCATAAGAAAAGATAAAATACTGCTATTTGTGACAACATGGATGGATCTTGAGAATATCATGCTAAGTGAAAAAAGTCAAACAGAAAAAGTCAAGGACCATATAATTTCACTTACATGTGGGATGTAAAACTGAAAACAAATGAACAAACAAGACAAACAAAAAAACAAATAAAAACTAATGGACACAGATAACAGTACAGTGGTTACCAGAGGGAGAGATGGGGGAGGCAGTAAAGGGTAAAGGGGGTCAAATATACGGAAATGGAAGGAGACTTGACTTTGAGTGGTGAACTCACAATGAAATATATACATGATATACTACAGAATTGTACATATGGTTAATGTTATTAATCAATGTCACACCAATAAATTTATTTTTTTTTAAATGGCAACAAAATTGTCCTGAGATTTTTGCCCATTAGGTAACTAGCTCTAAACATCTAAGGACTGTTGTCCCACAGAACTCTTACTTACTAGAGACAAGAGGTTCTGGCTCAGACAAGTAACCCTTATAAACTGCAAAAACAAAATCAACCCTTGCTTGGCAGGTTGTGCGGCACTGCAGATGAGGGTCAGGTCCACAAACTCTTCTCCCTCTCAGAGACCCAAAATGTGTAAAAGCTCCAAAATCCCCCATGGTGTTTCACAGCAGGAATGGGGAGAGAAATAGAAGCAAAAGAAAGAAAAACAATTTCAAAAGCATCCTTTCAAAAGTAGATTTAAGCTCCCCCACTCAGCTATTCTGTGTCAATCGCTATAATTTATTTCACATTTTCTCATGGGCAGGGCTGTAGGGGAGGGTGGTAGATACTTCAGCCTTTATGAACTGAGCAGTGTTTGTGGGGTGCCTACACTGAGCAAAGACTTGCAGTATCTGGGAAGAATCACAGGAAATGAAAGGCAGCTTCTGACCTCAGAAAAAGTATGATAACTTGGAGAATAGCATGTACAAAATTCAGACTTTATAAACTTGTATTATGTTAAAGGCAAAAAATACTTTGTGGTCAAGTTGTTTTATATTTATCTGCATTAGATTGGAAGGTAGGTGAGAAAAATCACTACATTTTCAGACAACAGAATCACAAGCATAATAGATGCTAATTCCAAATTTTGGTTTGCAAACTGACTTTGAGATATATTGACAGAATAATATTGAGGTCCCTAAGAACACGATTCTAGCCTTGGCTTTGTTCCAAAATAGCTGTATGACCTTGAGCCAAGCCACCAAGCCACTTCTTCCCCTTGTCCTATGAATGTCATGTAGGGAGACACAGATCACTTTTTACCTTCTCTGAATTCTAAAAGTGGATTCCTGGTGACAGAGGACAATGAGCTTTGGTCAATATCCAGGGCACTGCATTCTATTAAGGTCTTTTCATGTCATTGATTTCCCACCTCCCCAAATTGGGATGACTTGCTTGAGGTGGACTGTTCCCTCACTGTTTAGATGTGATTTAGGATCCCCTTGTGTTCCACAATATCCAAGGTGATTAAATTTTAAATAATGTTAATGGATACAGGTCCCGATTTCAGAATAATTAGACCACTATGTCAGAATTTAGTCCTCATTATTTATTTATGTTTTTGGTTTATTATTATTTATTTATTTATTGTTTATTCTATTACAGTTGTCCCAATTTATTTTTTTCCTTTTGCCCCCCTCCACACAGCCCATTCCTGTCACCCACAGTCAATCCCCTCTCTGCTGTCCACGTCCATGAGTCATTCGTACATTTTCTTTGACTAGTCCCTTCCCCTTCCTTCCACTATTTCCCCCTCCCTCCTTCCCCCGTACAGCCATCAATCTGTTCCATGTTTCCATTTCTCTGGTTCCATTTTCCTCATTAGTTTATTTTATTCATCAGATTCAGTTATAAGTGAGACCATACAGTATTTGCCTGTCGCCAACTAGCTTCTTTCACTGAGCATGATAGTCTCTAGTTCCACCCGTGCTGTCATGAGAGGTAGAAGGTGGGCAAGCACTGACAAGGGTTCTCAAAGGGAGAGCTGAGCTTCAACTTCATCACTGCATATACAACCTTTTAATATTTTGAATAGGTCAAATGCAGGTGAAAAGAGTATTTTCATTTTCCATTGCCATGTATGAAATAAGGCAGTTCTTTAAATAGAAAAACTGCTTTGGAATTCCGTTTGCTGGCTGTGGATACTGATTAGCTCTCTGTAGAATAATTTTTGTTTCAAGTATAAGGAAAAAATGCTTATAGTCACTAAGGAGTAATCCCATATGAGACTGATAGATCCCTGTTACACTTGGTTCACAGGCTCCCCAGAGCCCAGGCTGTATCCTCTGAAGTATGAGTTTGAGATTCCAGACTGAAGCTTGTATTAATTTAGACAAAGCATTGGAAATTATCTCCACTGCACTAATACAAATGAGTTTAATTGGAACATTTGGTTGTAGGGCAAAAGCAAATCAAATGTTTTGATATGTTTCAATTATAACGATTAGTTCTCTTGAACGAAAGGTTTCGCATGCAATAATTTCATCCTATGTTCCATTTGCCTCTCCGAGCTCTTGGGAAAGCCAGTTCAATGTCAAGTTCCTTTGCTATGAATAAAGGGTAATTAAATTTTCCCCGGTATGGGTGATGTGCACCATTTTACTGCAGCAAACGTTTACCTGAGTTATAAACAGAGGCGATGGTTCTGATTTGACTTCTTAGCAATAGTCCAAAACCTGAGTTACACAAGATAATTCACAGGGACAAAGAGTGAAAAATATTAGAAGTAATTTATTTGTAGCTATTTTTATCAAAAAATATAAATTAAACTTTACTAGTATTTGTGATGCTTCTGTGGTTGCTTTTGAGGTTATCGCTGTAGTTCTTCACCATATGCAACGAAAGGAATCCTGAGAGAAGAGGCGGCTTTAAAAGTCAAGGGTTTAATAAAAGCATACTAAAATCCTTATTTATTTTCAGTGTTTTGCAACTTAATGCATTTATGTTTGTACAGTTAAGACAATTGGCAGAAGAATTAACTAAGTTTACTAACCCTCGCAAAATATCTATATGGCTCAAAAAATTCATAGAAAGGCATTGTGGATTGAAAAAATATCTGTAATATAAGTACACCCAAATAACAAGAAAATGGCAAATATACTCCCTTTCTTTTTAGTGTGCGTCTCCCCTTTTTATCCTTGGGCCTGAAGTGTGAAAACTTCTCCTTTCTATACTGTTCATTGTTCTCATCCCTTTGGCAATTAAATATGCATGGCCTTGTGATAGCTCTTCTACTATTATTTAACCTTTAGTAACTGTGTCTTCTTTCTCCAATTGTATTATAGGAGACAGGAGCTTAGTGTCCTCCAATGGGGAATCTCTGTACAGTAGAGCTCTCTGCGATGAGGAAATGTTTTAAATCTGGACTGTCCTACACAGTGCACACTGGGCACATGGTTTCATGGGCACTTGAAAAATTACTAGTGCAACTTAGCTTTAATTTTTCTTATTTTTAAATAATTTAAATATAAACAGGTTCGTGTGCCTAGTAGTTATCACATTAGACAGACCAGCTCTAAAACATCTAACATGGTCTCCTGAATATAGCAGGTGTTCATTTTTCCTCCTTTGCTCCAAAGACATGAAAAGACTCATCAAGATACTCCCCCTGCCTCAATGGTCCCCTAATTGAAAGTCTGATATTACTTATTACTAAATTCATTTTCTTACTTGAAAACTGCTTTGCTGCCAAGTCATTAAGCAGTTTGGGAATAAGGAGTCTTACTTTGTCACCAAAATTCTATCACACTCAGCTCTAGATTTTTTGCACTATAGTTGATTGGGGTTGGGGGTGGGGCAGGGAAGAGCTTAATTCCAAGATTTCTTTTCACTCTTAATCCTGACCTCCCTTTTTCAAATGTTGAACTTGAAAATCTATTTTAATGTCCACCTCATTAGAAATGCTTAATGGAAAATAAAAATGTAAAGCAGCTACACACACGTGTGTATATATACAAAGTATATTTTTTATGAAGTCATGACTTAATTCAGAATATCTGCCTAATTCAGAATAGATAGCTACATTAATATTCCCTACAAATGGAGTGTTATCAAAACGAGAAGTTCACTTTTAGTGAAATTTGAGAGTAAAGAGAAAGGACCCCAGGTAATAGAGGGTATAAAAGAATTCACTATTTTATCATTTTATTTTTCAAAAGCAAGAATATATATGTATACACAAAGGAAAAATTTGGATGTATACAAATGTTTGTTAACCATAGTTTTATCTAGAAAATAGAATTTCTAGAGTTTCTTTTGAGCACGTCCCTGTGAACTGAGAAGTTTTCGGTGCTGTTATGTGCCCTGGGAGTCCTCTGACACCTTTAGGAATAAATGCAGCAATGGTAATGGCATTTTCAGTTAAGAGCCTCATAAATATTTTTAATACCTTCCCTTAAAATCCTGGACAATATTGGGTCAACTTAGGGAAAAAAAAGAGGTAAGTACCCCTTGCTCTTTGATATCTGGCTAGGAAAATGGCCAGTGCTATCTTAAAAAAGGGCCACTCCTGTGTTTTGCTTTTGTGTAAACGTCCTGAGTTCCAGAGTATAACAGCTTCACTTCCACACAGAGAAACCTGTGTATCATTCATTCACACACTTAGATGCAACCTTCGGTTTTTTACTGCTCAGAATGTCCATGTGAATAAAAGTACAATCATTCCTGTTAGTCACATGGACGCAGTCATTAAACGAAACTGTCCTTGTGAGAGTGTAATTAACAGGCCTAGGCTGCTGGCATTGCGGTGTTAGATTTCATGGTGGTGTACGCGTGTGTCAGGGGATAAGGTTAATGGTCTGAGGTATTATGATGTTGAGTAAGGTGGGGAAGGAAGGAATCACAAAGAATAAGGGGACTGTTCTGTGGTCTGGTAACCTATTTCCATTAAAAAGAAACTATAGTAAATACACAATCCCCAGATTTAAAAGAAAACGCAATGAGAACTATCTTCCCGTGACTCAGCCATAATTAGCTGGTGCTATGTTCAGGCAATGATGAAGGTATTAGGTGACCTGCAGTCTCTAAGAAGTGTGGTAAGTGAAGCATGTGTAAAGATTGGGAATTTTAGTTAGAGTTGTGTCTTACAAGGCATCTGTTTCTCAATGGACATTATTTTGGGTTAATTACTTCATAAAGAGGATTTTTCAGGACATTACTTTGTGCTATGCTGTATAAATTCCCTTTCTTGCCCCCTTAAGAAAATCTTCTGTAAAGATGTACATGATATTTTTAACCCTTTTGGACCTGTTATGCGGCTATTTGTATCACTGTGCTGGTACCAGGCCATTTCTATAGTGAGAACCAAATGAACCAGTTTTATTTAGATTACCCTTCGTTGTTGGTGAGGTGGAACGATGAAGTAGAAATTGCAGTTCTGGCTTTTAAGTGTAATTTACAAAACTTACAAAATATCTTTCTTATTGCCCTCAGAACAATAATGATTTCTGATCCCAAATTATATGCAACCAATTCAGAAGACTGATTTTACCATTACCATCTGTTCCTGGGGTATGTCAGAGACTCCGCCGGTGTCCCAAATTCAATGATTTCAGATTATTCCGGACCAGTTTATATTTTTCTCTCCGCTCCAGTCCATGAGGGTCAAAGTATTTATTATCATCATCATCATTAACGTTAACATCATGAAATTAAATAATGTGAGGGGCTACTAATTAAGAACATTTAATTTCACGGGAAAGTAAATCTGACTGCATTTTAATTCCGGTACAATAGTTTAAGCATTGAACGTTATTCCACCTGTTCAGAGGGTCCCAAACATACCTCACCACTTGGCTGTTTCAGACCTTCTCTATTAAGTACATCATTATTTTGGCAGCCTTTTAGTTGACTGGATGAAAATGGATTTTTGATTATTTTTGGAAGGGACCTGCTGTAATGTCCTTTTCATCAAATGTTTAGGTTTGTTGTTTTTTTTTTTTTTCATTTCACCAGAAATCTGGAAAACTCTGACAGAGTCTCCATTATTTTTTTTTTCTCATAACACATGATACAGTGAAAATTGGCTTTTGGAGTTTTAGAGATCTGAGTTCAAATTCTGGTGTTAATTTTTAAATTTCAGTCTATTTTTTGAACTATAAGAATTGGGGTATGGTGCATAACTTCTTCTCTGGGTCCTACTTTCCTTATCTATCTATATCTATCTATCTATCTATCTATCTATCTTTCTATATTTCTACCTATATATCTACCTATCTATATTTCTAAGATCAAATTTCTAAAATTCCTAGTACTTCTTTCTGTTTGCAGAAAATAATATGTTGATTCACTTTTTATCTGATTTTTTGACAGTGTGCCTTCAATAACATCTCCTTTACAATCTGGAAAATATTTTTTCCTTCAATTAAGAAGAATTTGAGGGAATCATTCCCTCTTGTTAAAAAGTATTCTCTTCACACAAAGGGGCTCACACAGATGTTGGGTGATTCTGTACTTTACATTAGCCAATATCCTCTATTCTGAATCAGCAGCTGAGCTAATATTTTTATTTAGTTCGCAGTGAAGTTGCCTGCAGATTTGTGGGACCACTTTCCACAACAAAATAAAAATATATATTTACTAACTGCATGCACTTGAGGCTCCACGTCTGTGCCAAGTCTTCCACGGGGTGTTTTGTAATTTTGTAACTTAACTGATTCAGGGCCGACATCTACCATGGTCAGTAAATGAGGTGATGTTACAAATGCCTGTTCCCCCTTTGTATACGAAGTGAAGTTTCCTTGTCAGGAATACTCTGAGTCTGAGAAAATAATCATCCAAGTTAGAACGAGGTATGGGAAGAGGCCCAAAGGTAAGTGATGAAGATGAGAAAATAAAGCTACCTGTTGGCGCCCAAAAGGTAAGGAGCAGGCAGCCGGAAAGCAAGAGTGAGAAGTAAAGAAGAATTGGATACATTTTCCGAGACCAAGTTTCGCATTTACGATGGCTTCTGTTTCATAGACGTCCGTAATCTCGGAGTGAGCCTTGTGGGCATAAAGAGCCTTCACTGAATGTTTACGCACATTACTTAACTCACGTGGCTCCAGATCTCTTATCAAAGGCGGTCCCAGTAAGGGAGACACAGTTTTATAACCACTTCGCCCATGTATGCAGGGAACCCTTAGCAGCTTAAAAGGAGAAGCCACACCACAGTCTGCCTGAGGTGTTGATGAAACAATTTCCCTTCAAAATATAAGGTGGAAAAGATAACTACTGTGGGAGGAGAGGCAGGGTAGGTGTGAGTAACGGGGAAAGAGGTGGGACAACTGTAACTGAACAACAATACATTTGAAAACAGATAACACAGGGATGGAGTTTTGTTCCACGTAGCTCAGAGATAAGATAGGTTTTCCTACGTCTTTTGAGTAAAGATGACAAATGAAGTGGCTCAGCGACAGGACAGGCAGTGGGGGTGCCTCCCACCATTCCAGGGTATAATCTTCAAGTTCCTCGCATCTTCAATCCTGGCTTGCCTAGAAACACCTTTATCAGTGCCTTCTTTTTCTTGAGGAGTCTCCGGCTGCCTCCTCTACTGTTTTTCAACATAACCTCAGCCATTAAAAAAAATAAAATCCTATGTATTTTCTAAAACACGTGGGTTTACAACAGACTCGTGTAGCAATTAGTCCCCTTGCTTCTGGAGGGATTAAGGGAGAGCGTTTTAGAAAGCAAATAATCAAACATAAAAATATAATTTTAGGTCTGAATGTTCATTTCACAAATCACAGACTGTAAAATTTAACAAAATCTCCATAGCTGACGGGAGAGGTAAATTGCAGTATTTTTCCTAGGACACGGTGGATGGTTACACTATAATCTGGGGGAAGGCGGCGTTCTTCCCCAGGGTCAAGGTAAACTGAAGTAGTAAAATAACCCCGCTAGAAGGTAAAGAGCAGGAAAAGAATGTTTACTTGCGGATTAGTAATTTGGCGATAACTGCGCAAGCGTCAAGAAGTATAAATGTGCCCTGCCCAGGTGGCTTAGTTACTTAGGAGTCCCATCTCATACACCGAAAGGTTGCAGGTTCCATTCCAGGTACGGGCATGTACGGGGGCAGCCAATCCATGCTTCCTCTTTCTCTAGCTTCCTCTCTCTAAAATCAATAAACATATCCTCAGGTGAGGATTTTTTAAAAAGGACAAATGTTCGTCTTGTGGAGATACAGCCTTAGGGTTCTACCATTAAATTAAAACTACATTCATGGCATCACTCAAACCACTGTCTTTTGTGACACATTTTGTGATTTTTAGTTAAGTGGTTGAAAGTTCTTTGTCCCATAAGTGAATCACCTCTGATAACAAAGAAGAGCCAAAGATAATTTTTAGACCGCTGAAGAGTGGTTTTCAATCACTGCAAATGTTCTGCTTTGGAATTTAAGAAATCCTTCCTCACTTCATATTGATACATTGATACTTGAGCTTGTCAGGATCAAAAATGTTGACAGACGGCCCATGTTTTGTGGGGGTCACCTACACCTGGTTTACTAGTTACATCTTTCTATTATTCCAACCATGACCAGGTAACTAATGACTTCACACTGGGAGCAGTACTCAAACTTCTAGTATTTTATTGGGTTCTGGTAAAACAAAGATAACAATGCCTTCTCAAAATATTTTTATTGAACATGTGATAACGAATGTAACATGGTCCATCTAGAAAATCATCTCATTCCAGCAGCTCAATAGTTTATTCCCTAGAATTGCATTTTAAACTGCTCTTATAGACTAAAAATATTTTAATTGTTTTTAAGAATATCGATGTGTATTAGGGATGCTAATAAATGAAGATATGGGGGGGACTTTACATGTGAAAAACCAATAATCACAAATTTTATTATTGTTTTTTTTTTTACCTTTTTAAGACCCCAGGAAAAAAAGAACACAATAAAAGTTTTCTTGGAGTTTTATGGCAAAGACATTAAGTTTTGAAAAGATTTTATTTTCGATAAGTTTTGGAGAAAGAGAATTTATTTGAGGAATGGCCAGAACTGCAGTAGATATTAGAAGAAAGAAGAAGCCAAGAAATCGACAGTGAACAATGTCATTTTTTTAAAAAGAGGAGAAAAAATTAACAGAATAACCATAAATGACATAGCTAAAAACATAGTTTTTATCAAGCTTTAAATGATGACCTATGAGCTCAAACAATAACAAATACTTACTAAATTTCTAGGTGCTTTTCCAAGCTACTCTAAAATTCTAAACTTGTGGGATTTTACTTATGATACTTTTTTTTACAAGATGTTACTAATGAAAATAATACATTTTTGCTATTTTTAATCTAAAAATGAATCATTTAGAATGAGTTCTCCAAAATTATGTTCTACTGCCTCACAAGAAATAAGCTGCTAACAGTTATTGTTTTGAGAACCTACATATGCCCTGCACTAACTGTTCCATTACAGAAAAAATACTTAAATGCAGGATATAAAATTAATTTTTGGTTTCTTTTTTTGGCAGCAAGTGGCTTCTAGTGTAAAAATGAAGCCAGTGTCCACAAGTGCTTTGAGGGTTACAGAAGAGAGTCAAGGGTGTTAATTTAAAAGGGAGCGTGGCCACCTGTGTTTTACAGATAGGTCACTGAGGCCCAAAGAGAAAATTGTCTTTCAGTATGGGCCTCAGGAAAAAAGAGAGAGTAGCAAAGTAATTACTAATCAAGTTCAAGAAAACAAATTTGAATCAAAGACAAAACTGAGAATAAAAGGAAAATGTCAGAATTATTAACACAATCAGCCTTTAGAAGTGAGAACTCTATGTAAATATGTATCGGAGTAGGGGTGGTGGGTATTAGAGACTGAGTAGAGACATTAGCTTCTCTGCATGGCTCTGAGCAGAAATAAAAGAAACAGAATTTTTTTCTCCATCAATGTAGAAAATGTTTGACTAATCTCTGATTGTTATTTTGCCCCCATGGTCTTGCCTATTATTAGGTTTCCTGGTAAATCAGATTCTTTCATTCGTAGTGACTATAATCATATGAATTATAGGTTTCACTTTGACTCATCTCACCTCTCCCACTATGAAGTATCCTTCTGTCATTGTCACTGGACAAAAATAACATTTACCATTATAAATGAGGAATCAAAGATGCTCAATTACACAGCCAGTCTCTGCCATCCAAGGACATCGAGGAGCCTTGTGCCTTGTCTAGAACTGTATCCTAATGTAAAAACACATGGTGAACATTTGATTTCCAGAATTTAATTTTGGGTCTGTGCACTGATAGTTACCAATACCTATTATAATGGGCATTTTGTCTGTTATCGGAAACTACACCTCAACTTCCTAGGTTATAAGCTTCATGAGACCTCAAAATTTCTGAAGAGTATTCAAACTTGAAGAGACTGTTGGTTCTGTAACAAGTTTCTTTTCTAATTGATTTTGACATTTCTATTTCAATCCTGCATCCTAAACGTCTACACAGGAAGCTTATGGAAAACAATTTTCAAATGTAACCAACACAGTGGGCGCACCTGTCCAGGTACGGGCCATACCTATTAAATCGTTGTGAGAAAGGAAGGGGCAAAGGAAACTGAGCATGGCCCAGTGGAGTATGTGGCCAGGTGGGACTCGATGACCCCATTTCACATGTGAAGGACTTGATTAAGGAAGTTGTTTGAAGGCCTATAAATTGGAATCCAACCTAGGTATCGTTTCTTCCAAAGAGCTTTACAAGGTGTTCTATATCCCTAAGCTGCAAACAAGGTTCAGTGCTTCTCCTGTTACCTGCTCTTTCCCAGCAATGATAGCAATAAATATGATAATGGAAACGAAAAATTTCACCTTTCAGGACTTATTCTATGAGCTCTACGATGAGTCAATTCCATCTATCATTTTACTTGTTCCTCAAAGCGTGCTATAATGCGTGAGTCGTTTTTATCAATTTACAGCTGAGGAAGCTGAGGTGTTGACAAGCTGAGTAATATTTTCAAGATTACAAAACGAGTAACCGCCTGAACTTGGAATTCAAACTTCCTCCGCTTTGGTCCAGAGCACATCGTCTTGCCTTGAGCTCTGTGATCGCTGGGTTATATATTGTATATAAGCAGAGCCAGCCTCCCATTTATTTTTGTATTATTCAGAGACTTCAAAATGACTGGCTTATATCACATGCTTGATAAATGTTTGTTTTCCACACCACCCGCCTCCTAAAATGGGTTTTAAAGTTTACGTTCAAAAGCATAAAATTCTATTTAAATATAGGAAATTAGTATTAGGAGCTAAAACAGTCAGGTAAAGGGATATTCCTGAGTTCTGTTTTATTGGAATCGTTCCCTTGCTGCATCACATTAGAGAGTATTTTAAGAAGTTGCTTTAATTGCAAGGGGACAGAAATTCGAGGATGCCTGTTCCCAATGCAGGAGTTTAGAGACACACACACACACACACACACACACACATACACACAGATTTAGGGAAGAGTTGTGGTAGAAGGAAAAGTATCAGGGGAAAAATGGTATTTTAGAAAATATGAATGAGGTAGCTTCATTTACTTCTGCAACCTATTGCTTGTTTTATTAAATATGGTATGTGTGTTCTATAATATGAAGTAGCTCGTGATAGTTTGTAAATCGCCCAAGGATTTAAACATTCAGTGATAGAGAATTGTTAACTATAGCCATAATCTAAAACCAAAGAGAACAATTCCTTTCATTTTCTTTGGAGAATTTGGATTTGGTCTAAGGATTTGGAAGCCATGAGAGCTGAACCCTACAGGAGAGTAATGAGGTTCACCTTGTGTGCATGTATTTTACAGATATCCTTAAGGCATTAGAATTTATCCTTTCACCAGAGACTATAATTATATTTCAAGCTGAATTAGATCTGCTCACCAAAGATGGAACAGAACACCCTAAGGAAAACACTGTCAAGAGAAGGATATATAAGAAGACAAGATACTGTCTGAAAATGTATCATTAAAAAAGAATGTAGAAAGCTTCAACTAGAAAGGAAAATGCTGATAACTTTTTTTCCCTGAGAAAATGTAATCGAATTTTCTGTCCGGATCCCTTCTGCCTAAGGTGACTATTTAAAATCTAGATAGGATATATTCATTTTGTAAATCTACTACCAAATCACTTGGGAGTCTTCCATTATAAAACACAGGACCAAATGAATCTAAAGAATAATTTAAAAAGCAATGTCCTCTCCCACAGCACAAAGTTAGTCTTCACAGATCTCCAACTTAAATTATTCTCCAGTCCATAAAAAACAAATCAGATATCAAAATACTGATTCACAAGGAGAAAATCAACTGCTCCCCACCAACTCGATCCTGTAGATAGGTGGTTACTGAATGGAGTTCTTATATTTAATAATCATTTCAGAAATAGCTTCAGATATAGAAAGATCCAATTAGAACCCTAGTATCTAAGAATAAAGAAAACATCATCATTTAAAATTGATTATACTGAAACATAATTCTTATTTAAGCCCTTTTTACTGACATCAATATGTTTAGTTATCTGGCATTGGCAAACTATGAGCAAATCTGGCCTGCAGCCTACTTTTGTATGATCCATAAACTGTGAGAATGGTTTTTATATTTTTGAACAGTTGAAAATCATTCAAAAAGAGAATATTTTACAGTATGTATAGTAAAACATATGAAATTCTAATTTCAGTGTACCTAAATGAAGTCTTATTGTAACACAGCTATGTTCGTTAATGTATGTATCTTCCATGGCTGCTTTTACCCTATAACAACTGAGCCTGAAATATCTACTATTTGACTTTATAGTAAAACTTAACCAACCCTCAGTGTACTATGATTCTGATTTTCAGGGGCAAAACTAATTTCAAATATCATATTTCATGGTGAATATATGCATCTTAATTATTTGATAAAATGCGCTACCTAGGAACCTCCATTTGAGTAGTATGAAATGATTTGACTTTACAAATAATCAAGGTCGTGACATGAAACAGACACTTGGAACACGTATTTGTTATTCCCCAAGTCCTTGACTCTCATTCCCAGCCTAGAAAATAGTCCACAATTTACCCCATATTTATTCAACACAGAATGACCATAGGATCATAGTAACACACTCTTGAAGACGAAACTGTTGCTCAATAGCTTTGCCGGGGGTGAGCCAGCAGCCATGCGTAGGAAGTTATCCAGGCTCGCGTGGGCATGGCCTGGGCCGCGCAAAAGAGACCGACGTAATCTCTACCCTCAGAAAACTTTTAACATATAGAAGCACATCCACTGAAGTGGAGATATTTTGAGAATAAACTGGTTCTGTGGTTTCTATGCTCTTATGAAAGTTCTTCACAAGTTTTTGAAAAGGGAGGAAAATAAATGATGCTCAACTTCGCTAGCTATTAGGAAAATGCAAATGGAAACTACAATGAGATACCATTTCACACCTGCCAAAATTGCTATTATCAATAAGACAAGGAATAACAAGCGTTGGAGAGGTTGCAGAGAAAAAGAGCCCTCATCCACTGGTGGTGGGAACGTAAACTGGGAGAGCCGCTATGGAGAACAGGATGGGGGTTCCTCAAAAAATTAAGAATAGAGTTACTACATGACCCAGCAGCCCCTCTTCTGGGTATTTACCCAAATTTGCAAGTGGTTATTTGTAAAGATATACATACCCTTTATGTCCACTGCAGCAGTATTTACAGTGGCCAAGACATGGAAAAACCTAAGTGCCCCTTGATGGGTGATTGGATATAGAAGAAGTAGTACATGTATAATAGTGGAATACTGCTACTCAGCCAGAAGGAGAAATGAAATACCGCCATCTGCAACAACATGGATGGATCTTGAGAACATCATGGTAAGTGAAATAAGTCAGATGGAGAAAGTCAAGAAACATGATTTCACTCATATATGGGATATGTGGCTAAAAGCCACAAATAAACAAAAAAGACAAACAAAAACTTACAGACCTAAGCAACAATATGGTGGTTCTTAGAGGGAAAAAGAAGTGTGTGTGTGGGGCAGGTAGGTAGTAAAGGGTAGAAGTCATATATATGGTGACAAAAGGAGAGTTAGTTTTGTTTGGGTGGCAAATATACAAAGCAATATATAGATGATATATTATAGAATTGTACACTCGAAACCCACATAATTTTATTAATCAATGTCTCCCCAACAACTGTAATTTTTTTAATGAGGAAAATGAGTACTTAATTATGAGTGCTTTATAAAGGAAGACAAATTATTTCACTTTAAAAACAATTATTTATTTCAAATTTGAAATCATTCTATTTTTAAGTTAAACCAGTCATTATTTTATAAAATACTATCACATAAATATAATAGATGGCCTTTTTGTATATTTTTATTTTTATATTAATCTTATATATTATAATCTTTAAGATTTGTCCAAAGCCCAACATTAAATTAATTAATAATAATAATAACAAATGAAATTCCAAAGTCTGGAATCTACTGGTCTGGTTGGCAAGATCACAGAGTTCAAGTAGTAGAATAGCCATGATTGAAAAGGTTCAGAAATTAATTTGGTACATTCGAATTACCCAGCATCATGATGGTTAAGTGGAAAACTTCACATTTAATTTATAAGTCAAAGGGGAGTCATTAAAAGTGTTTGAGCTAGAGAATGACAGAGTTAGAGCTGTGCTTCAGGAAGATTAATTTTACAGCAGGAAGGACTGTCTGAGGAAGAGTAGAAGCAGAGATATCAGTTAGGAGAAGATTGCTATTGTCCAAATGAGATGAAATGAAGCCCCGAAACTGATTGTGACCCTGGGAGTAGGAAGAAAAGAACAGATGGGGAACCAATGGTGGAGTCAAGACTTGGCAGGAACCTGTGATTAACTGAATGGAAGCGATGAGAGGCCAGAACGAGTCAAAGAAAGTGCTATGGGTTAGTGCTAGGCAACCGGATACAATCAGGTGCCATCAACAGAAATAGCAAACACAGATTTGCGGGTGATTGCAGATAAAATAGTAACTCTAAAATGAAGGACAACAGCTAGGGTATGCCCACTAAAAATATAAATTTGATCAAGTAAATGCTATCATGCTGCCAAGACCTATTATAATTTTTAGAGATATTAAGGAACGAAAACCTATGAAGCTCTGTTTCTTGAGGATCATGGAATTTTACAAATTTGAAGCAAACAAACACAGTGAGGGCTGTCCTTCCCTAACTGAAAAAGTGCTTAAGAGGAAATGCAGATCATTATCGAAGTAACCCCCTTACAGCTTTGTTTGTTTCTCCAGGCGATAAATCCCAAAAAGAAACCAGCATTTTCTGCGTGTATGCTGCCTGGATCCAGTTTGCTCCAGGAAACAGCCAGTGTGCTGCAGTGTAAAATTATCATTCCACTGCCTTAGTTACCGGCACCGAGGACCCTGGATCATAAATAATTCTAACAATTCTAAACTTCCAGAATGTAGTGAATTATGAGCTTTTCATCAGAAGACATGAGGATCAATAGAAGTAGAAGGTTTCTAGATAAGCACATTCCATAATTACTGCTTAGGACTGAATAAATCAATTTAATACCATACTTCAGAAAAGTTTTCAAAATGTAATTTCCCCCAGATTTATTAGAGTAGCAGTGTGTTGGTTCATGGTTCCATCCCATCTCCTTCTTAATATAACCTTTTAAGGAAATTTAATTTCTACTTCAAAAGGAGTTACATAAAACATCAATTCTCTATAACTGGATTTGACACATTTATGTTTTATTTTTTCCCCAGAGGAGATGAATCAATCATTCAGTTACTTCTCAATTTATCTAATTTTTTCAGTGTGTCAGTAACTTAAATTTATCAGACTTCTTTAGCAATTAGTTAATAAATAGGTATTTAAATACTCTTTACTTGCAATTTAATAGTCTAGGTAATGAGGCTTAAATAGACTTCATGATGCTTGTCAAACTGGCCACTTCTTTCAAATTTAATAAATCTTTTGCAGAATAATTATAAATACATATATGTTGATTACCTAAACAGTTCATAAAACTGTAAATAAATGAACACTTTAATGTTCAATGCCAGTAAGAGTAAAAAAAACTATTTGGGTTTTTATTTCCATGGTAAGAAGCACATTAAAAATTAACATGGCCCATAATACAAATGCATATATTTGTCTTGTGGTGTATGTTTGTTCATAGTATAATACACATGTATCATTAAAAATTTGCTGTTCATCTAAAAAATTGTTAGCAATACACAAAAAAAGAATTGTTTAACAGCTCAACAGTGCAAATGTTACAAAGATTAAATAACTGTTGATGTTTTTGAAAGGGAAAAAGATTCTTCATAAAACTAATGTCATGTAAATTTCTCAGGTTTTCTTCCTGTTTTTGTCAACTGAGCAATGTATTCATGAGTTTTGAGCATGTTAAATATTGTATTATAAAAATAAAATTAGAGATTTATGAGTACGCAAAGGAAAAAAGCCAGAGTAAATATCAGGAAGCTATTGTAGAAGAAGGGATATTAGGTGTTAAAGCAAGTTACCAAATAATGCTCACAGAAATTCTATTGAAGTAGGAATTAAAGCCTGACTGGCCAAAGAAGGTCAAGAACTCAGAGTGAAAAGGAAACTAGCAGACCTTGGTAGTCATGCAAGCTTCTCCTGCAAAGACTTGAAAAGATTTTATTCTTTGTGAAATGTTTCTATTGAAATAAATATAGATTTCATATCAAGAATAGGTCTTTAGACAAATGATTCTACAGAATGAGAAGTTGGTCTAATCTTGGGAGTATTAGCCAACATCATGGATTTTAGAAACTTCTCACCGAAAGACTTGAAAAGACTTTATCCTCTATGAAATGTTTCTATTGAAATAAATATAGAATTTTATATCAAGAATAAGTCCTTAGACAAATGAACTTACGGAATGAGAATTTTGTCTAACCTTAGAAGTATTAGCCAACATTGTGAATTTTAGCTTGATGTGAAAAGACGGGCTAGTCCACCAAAGCACTTTAATTTGACTTCAGAAATTAAAAACTTGCGTTAAAGTACTAGTAACTTATAGAAGTTCTAACCACAAAGTTTTATATATGCCAGTGTGATGTATTCTCTCTCTTTACTGTTGAACACTGGATGTGATGATTGTGTTAATTTCTGAGAATGTCCTTAACAAAGCAACTGAAGTCAGCCAAGTTGAGAAAGATGGTTTTGAGTTCTCAGTGTCCCAGTGAGTCTGGTTATAACTGAAGTTAACAACAAATGCTTGCCTTAAAACACTTACTAAAATCATTTGCTTGTGTTAATATATGCTTCTAAGCATAAATTATAACTGGAAATACCTTTTCACATACTCAGTTGAAAAACTGAGTTTTCCTCCCGTTGTATGGGCCCTTCTTCTAATAGCATAGGTATTTCAGGGTGACTTTTCCGCCAATGTTACAAGTGCAGCTAATCCTATCAAAGGGAAGATTTGTGTTAAATCCTTTCATTAAATCAAGTTTCTCTGCCAACAACATCCTTCTCAGCTATGGCAAACAATCATCCCAGGGAGAGGGAAGGGAGAGGCAGAAGGAAAGAGGAAGATTTAAGCAGATGTTTCCTGCACTCCAGACTCACCAACCCTCCTTGTATGGCTTCCTTCAGCTGTGCCCTTTATTGTAAGGCCTCTGGAGAAGCCAGAAGGATGCGAGCATCCTTCTTAGGGCACAACCCAGGCAGCTCAGGAAACTGAAGCTTTGTAAATAGGAAACTTAAAAACCTGTATAAAGAGTAAGCATAGGAAGAGACAAACAGGAAGGTGATAATTCTGAATTTCAAAAGAACAAAATTCTGAAATTCAGATGCCGTGAAGAATTCTCCTTTAGTAGATCAAGAGTCGAGTAATATCCCTTTGTAACCAGAATGACCATTGCTTGTAAGATACATCTATAATGGCCCTGGTTAGAAATGGAAGGAGGGAAGGGAGGAAGGAAGGAAGGAAGCAAGGAAGGGAGGGAGGAAGGACTTTCTAAAATCTGACAAACAATTTAATGATTAACACACAGAACATCATTTTTCAATGGCTTTAGGACACTTTCGATGGAAAATTTCAGTCTGGCCATATTAACACCAAAATGCATTTTATCTTGTGCTCAATTTGTAATTGCATCTCAGGGTCTGCAAAACAAATTTTAAATGAGCCCAAATTATTCTAACTATTTAATGGAAAGAGGTATTATTTATATAATATTTTACATCACCATCATTTGTATAATATATCACCCATGATGTCCTATATATAGTAGATATCTTATATATAGTAATATATTTTTGTTCCTTTTCTACATAGTATTATCACTATTTTAGTGAGGGAGAAAAATGTAGTGCAGTAATTAAAAGGGTTGCCTTGAAAGTCTGAAGAGCATTAGTTTGATGCCCAAATTGCAGATTTCTAGCTATGTATTCTTAAGAAGAAAATTTGGCTTTTCTATGCTTTCAGTTTTCTCATTTGTACAATAATGATAATGATATCTATATTAAAATAGTTGTGATGTTCTGGCTGGTGTGGCTCTGTTGGCTGGAGAGTCCTTGTATAAGCCAGAAGGTAGTGGGCTCTATTCTTGGTCAGGGCACATGCCTAGGTTGCAGTTTCAGTCCCATTCAGGGCACCTAGGAGAGGCAATGGGTTGATGTTTCTCTCTCACATCTCTCTCCTCTCCATCCCCCACCCCACCCCACCCCCACCCCTGGCTTTCCTCTTTCTCTAAAAAGCAATAAGCATGCCCTCCAGTGAGAACAGAAAGGAAGGAAGGAAGGAAGGAAGGACAACCTTGAAAGGACATTCAGAATAAATCAATGCCTGTTCCTGCAATTTCATTTAAATTGCAAATTCAACTCTCTCTTCCCTATTGTGTTTTTCTTCTATTTGTTAATGTTATCCTTGCCCCAGCGAGAGAATTCATGAGTCAAAAACACTTTACCTGACAGGTAGACAGACCTCCCTAGAGGTTACTTGCGACAGAGCCAGTGCAGAATAAATCTGAAAGCAATCCACTTGTGGAAAAGATCTGGAGAAACATCTAAAGATTTAGTGCTTGCATGTTCAAGTTCAGATCATTTCTGTTTCACAGCTTGTCCTTGATTGGCAGTGGGGCCACCTCTAAACATTTTTATCTCAGGACAATATAAGTCAGCATAAGGAATCCATCCAGCTAGCAGTTACTGTTAATGCCTCAGAGCTGGAGACCTGAATCAGGTTCAAGCAGTAAATTCTAAGTGTTGTGGATAAGGCTCATATACTGCTCTTTAGTTCAGCCAGTTAAGTCCACACTGCAGAGACAAAAGAATCTATAGCCCATCACAGACCCTGAGGGCTTTAATTTCGCACCAATCTAATTTGATAGATTAGGTAACAGCAGAGAGAAATGGACCACAAAGGACTTCTTAATGATATACAGCAAGAGTAATTGAAAGGCAGTCATTCAGTCATTCTTCCAACCATCTGACATTTATTGAAGACAATCAACGTATGGGTATATGGCACCTATAGAGTCTACAATCCACTAGAGTACAGACTTGTAAACATCCATTGATAATGTAAAAAGATTTTTAGAAGTGTGGTTATGGCTTCTTTAAAAAAGAATTCGCACACACAGTAACATCAAAAGTAATGAAAATAAGGTACCAAGGAACAAACCTAAGAAAAAGTGCACAAGACTTTATAGAGAGATTTGTGAAATGTTAGTTACTGGTGCTTTTCCTAATTGCATTTTTGTATTAAACCCTTGTAAATTGTATTAAAATCCAAGTGGAGTATTTCATGAAACTTGATAAGTTCATCTATTTATCTAACTATATGTCTATCTGTATATTTATCTGGCTCACTCTCTAGACCAACGATAAAAAGACAAATTTGATGAGTAAGGGTGGAGGGAGAAATGCTACCCTACTATATACCAAAATTTATCATCATTATATTAAAATAGAATGGCCTTAGCACAAAGATAGACAAAATGGCAGTAGCCAGACTAACAATCACAGAAAAAAGGGACTCATGGATATATGAAAACTTGATATTATTTAATAAATAATATTAAATAATTTATTATTTAGAGGTAATACTATTTAATAAAAATAATTAAATTATTAGTTATTCAAATGAATCTGTACTTTACTTCTTTTTTTGGTACATTTTATTGAGTATGCTATTACAGTTGTCCCATTTTCCCCCCATATCCCCTCCATCCTGTACCCCAACAACTTTTTTTAATGTCGACAACTTTTATAATTCTTCACATATTTCATAGAAAAGGGAGTGTAGCAAATGGGTAAGGGTGTAAACAAATGCAAGTAAATATGTACTTTAAATAATACACAAAAATAATTTCCAAACATGTTAAAATGTAAAAAGCCAATTTTTTAAAAGAAAATATAGGAACACATTTAATGACCAGAACAATGAGAATGAACTAGAAAGACAGAAAACTTGTAAGCTATGAGTAAACACTGATGCATTAAAAATGGTTATGTAAAGGTAAAACTTCTATATAATAGATAAATAAATAACAGACTGAAACAATATTAAAAGAACAATTTAGCAATGCGCAAAATCGACAGCTTTGTGTTCAGAATATGCTAATCTCTCTTTTTACCTCATATCTTCTAAATCAATAAGAAAGAAAAAAAAGAGACGAAGTATATGAATAGACAATTCACAGAAGAGAAAACACAAATAGCCAATGAAAATGAATGTTAATTTCACAAGATGTCTGCAAAATGAAAATATAAACAATAATATATCACATCATGAACATAGTCTTTCAAATATCTTTAAGGCTGAAAGGCCAAGTGTTAGGAAAAACCCAGAAGAATGGAAATTCTCATACCAACTGGAGGGAGTGTAAACTGGTATAACCATTGTTAAAAAGTATTCAAGCCATGCCATGTGGAGTGGAAGATGTACATCTTTCTTCCACTGAGTAATTCCTCTCTTACGTGTGTACTTCCGAAAAACTCCAAGGAATCTTCAGGGAGACATGTGAAATAATATCTTTCACATAATTTTTTTGTAAGAGTGAAAAATTAGAAACAACCCAAATATCCATCAAAGGAGAATGAATAAATATATTGCGATAAAGCCATACAATTCAAATGACCTAGAGTTATATCTGTATCCGTACCAATATCACTACCTGTTGGCCTAGATAAATCTCAGAAAAGCAATGTCAGGTAAATAAAGAAAGTTACAGACTGAAAAAATATTGAGATACTACTCATATAAAATGTAACAACATGGAAAATATATTGCTATACTCTATATTATACAATGTATATTTAAATGTTTGTATATATACATTTTGTTTTCAGTTGCATATATATTATTAATGATAAAATTATTTATGAGGATGATAAACAACAAATCCAAATAAGTGTTACCTTTGGAGTAAGAAAAAAATAATAATGGGAAAACAAACAAAGGCAGAATCAACTGTTGCTGTAAAGAGAATACAAAATTAAGAGCAAAAGTACAAGTTAAATTTAAAATAGAAAAATTTAAGATTTTTAAAAAGTAGGTGGTAGATACAGGTGTTAGTAATAATTACTTTTTCTTCTACTTGAAACAATTCACTAAAATTAATAGTTGGCTCAAAATCATTAAAATTTTCTAGGATAAAATGTTTGAACTTGAACCATTTAATGGGAAGGTTTTTAAACCTTAAAATAGCCAAAGGAAGTCTTTACTTTTCTCAGCTTAGGAGCAAAAAGGCCTCAAATAAATATGAATGTGATCATTCCTGACCTAGTGTTTGAACTTACATATGGGGCCGTCTTCTTTACCTTCGCACTGGAATGTTTTACTCTAAATGTCTCAAATAGGGTTCCTGAACTTTTTTTTCCTGAAGTATGCCGTTCCTATAGTTCTTACATTTTCAGATAATAGTCACTCCATCTGTTGAGCTGCTTCCTTAACCTTGGGGTCATTCATAACACTTTGTTCACTTGCCCTGCCTTCAAACCCTAGTGGTTCTACATTAAAATATATCCAGGTCCTTGCCATTCCTCACCACGCTTATTACTAGTACGTTCATCCAAACCACCATCACTCTTGTCTTGATTATTGGAAGAACCTCCAAAGGGGATCCCTCTACTTCTATTTCCGTTCCCCTTTACATGAATACAGATCCAGAATGAGATTATGAGACAGTAAGATAATTTCAACCCTTTGCTTGAAAATCCCCAATATTCCCTAAAGTAAGTGCCATGAGTTGTCTCTTAGATACCTGTCTTCTGCAGTAAAAAGACCCTCATTCCCCCAGCCACTGAGTCTCAACTTATAACTGAGTCTCTGTCCAGCAATTGCTCTTGGCCAAAGGAACTAGCCTCACCCAAGGGTGGAATCCCTTCCCAAAGGTAGCTGGTGAATGCAGGAGTAAAAAGATCTATAGTTTCTTTGTTTCAATGTGAAGCAACTCCTGGAAGCACCAACATAGCTCTAGAGCTCCTCATGTGATTTTCGGAGGTTCTGTTGCAATTCCACCATAGTTCAACTTCTCCCTTTGCTAAATTCCACTTCCTTCACTTTCTTACAGGTTTTATAACTGAGAGAGGCCATCCTCCCCAAATCAACCTCCTGCACATATTTGCCTACAATTCCCTATCCAGTCTGCTTTCTTTCTACCCCTTTCCTCTCTTCCTTTATTCTCCCCCTCACTTCTTCTGCTCCAGCCCACTGGTGTCCAAGCCATTTCTAGGGGAGAATAGGCACACATCCACCTTTGACCACCCCCTGTCACTTCTACCTTTACCAGGAGTACTACAGAGATACACCACTCTGCGTATTCTCTAGCTCTCCGTGTTCAAAATCTGCTCTTTTCCAAATGACTGATTTAAAATCACACCCTCCGCCTCCACTGCCCCACTCCCACTAATTGGGTTGATTATTTTTTTATGAACCACGAATGCTCCTGAGAGGGTACATCCACCTAGGCAAATATCAGTAAATTTTCATTAAATGTAGATCCCTAAGTAAAATTTTCTATTTAGGTAAGTGAATTTTTATAATAAATAAAATGTATTCCCCTTACCTCTTCAGATGTGAAAGTAAGGGCTGGGGAATGGAGAGAGGGTTGATTTTGAAAAATATCCCAGATTACAGCCTGGGGGACAAGGGCTGAGGCAAAGGATGGCACATGTTGTAAGGTTGGAAAAGTGTAATGGAAGCAAAGTCCCAGTCATTGACCAGTACTAATGTATTGCTTATACGTCACAAGGTCATCAAAACTCCCATTGCTTGCTCAGCATTGATCTATATATTCCTTACAAGGAGAAAAGAAACAGAACCTCCTCAGAGTCACCCTGATGAGCTAATACTAATATCCTGCTTTTTTAATACATTTAATACATGTCTAAACTGACTTTCCTTCTCATGTGATCTTTACTAGTGAAACTAGTAGGATCAGTCTTATTCCCACATGGCATAAAAGGACGATCAAACAGAAAAGCTTTGTTAAATGCCTGAGATCACATTAAATTTATCAAGGACTTTGAAGCTTTCTGCTAAACACATTGCTCTCTACTGTCTTACATGTAAGAAACTGCTGTGCTGTAAAAAGAGAACTGAGAGGCTTTGATGGATAATTATGAATCTGAGAGTAGAAGGTATTTTTAAGTGTGTATCCAAAAAAAATTGTTAAGAAAACATAAAGTGTAAAGACATTAAAGTACCACATAGGAAAAACCATAAACTCACAGTGGAAAGAGAAAAAAAAAACCTGTCTTGAAAGGAGATAATTTAATACAAGTAAAATTATAGCTTATTGCACATTGAAAAAGCATATTCCCTTTGTTTCCCTTCTAAATTGCAAGGAACGTCAATCACTCAGGAGAAAGAAAGCAGGGCAAAATAGTTTAAATCCCTTAAGTTCAATAAAATCCTTAATGGGTATAATTTAGAGTAACCTCCCTTTAGATTTCTTGAAATCTTATTTTATTATAATTGAAATTTAATCAATACACAGTTCTGATTACTTACACCCATGAACAAGTTATTAAGATCATGCATTCAGGATGCCTTAGCTACCAGTTCATTAAGTAAAAAGAGAAAAAAAGGTAAACTCACTGTTACTGTTTTAGAAAAGAAATAACAGCCGGTTGACTCAGAATTTCATTTTCAATGATTTCGTAAGTAGAGTTTAAGTTATCTCTCAATTATATTCACTCATCTACTTAAAATCCAGAAATCTATAATCTACCACAAAAGCTCTTCACCAAGTTTAGGTTTGCAAAATACACATGAGCCAGGTCAATAATAAAGGAAACTCAGGACTACCTCACCAAATTAAGTCATTAATGAATGAATGAAAAAAAAATTAAGGAACATAGCTCATAGTCTACCTTAGTTATATAGATATCCTGTATAAAGATAAATATATATATTCATGTATTTATCATGTTTGTTTTATCTTTATACAGGATCTATACATATAAGACATCCTATAAATTATTGGGTCACAGCTTGGACCCTCCTGAATCCACATACTTGTTTTACACTGACAATCAGGGGCCATTTTTAAAAATTCTTTTATAAGCAGTATGCCCTAGTGGTTAAGAGCATGAGTATTGGAAACAAACTGCCTTCATCTGAATCCTGGATTTTCCACATACTAGCTATAGGACTTTGAGCAATTATAAAGCACCCCTATTCCTCATTTATCCATAAAATAGAAATATAATACCTCATGAGATTGCAGTACATATTAAATGCTAATATATATATAAAGCATGGGCTAAATTTCCTGTCACAGAGTAAATGTTTACGTTTTAGTTACTTTTATTTTTGTCATACTCCTACTTCAGTAGGGTTTCAGATATTAGATAGAAAATTTGGTAGTCTTGAAAAGATTTTTTTTATTGCTATGTAAAATCTTGATCAATCCCATGTGGATTTGTTTAACATCTGGGTTAACCCAATTGGATTGGAATGGAATAGGAATGACTTTTAGGGGACAGGTATCCAGCATGCTTGGTATAGTGCAAGAAAGGAGATTTTAGATTCTCAGGATAATAAAATGATGTGATTATCACCACTGAGACCTGTAAAGTAGCTCAAAATCTTTCCTCTCTATTTCTTATTTCCTGTAAATATTACTGATGCATTCTTGGGTGCTATAGAGATCACTGATGAGGTTTCATCCTTCCGCTGGATCATTTATTTTGGAGATTGGCTAAGAAACTTGTATTTTAACCAATTCTTGATTTTTATTTAGGATAAACACAGACGTTTTCTTTTTTACAGTGAGTATTCCCATAAAGAAAATCAAGTTACTGAAAAGAAAGCTTGCTTCAAATCACTATATTAAGATGATGGTCCTTTTAACATTTCATAGTATGTTTTAGCTTTTAGTAACATTGCGTAATTTTCTAACCAGCGCTGCATTTGCAAACTTCAAAGTCCCTGTCAATTATGGGTAAGAGAAAAATATGTTACATGATTACCAATGACAAAAAAACCATAATTCACACAAATAGGCATCTTTAATGTATTTTTCTTCCTTGTCATTACATAGTCACCTGAGTAATAAAGTTGTAAAGGCCAAGAAGAAAATTGTCTGTACCCTCAAATCCCCCACGGTATCATCCGAGATTGTACCATAAGGGTGTGGCAAAGTAGGTTTACAATGGTGAGTATGCAAAACACAGTTTATTCTCATATTATTATTTATTAACTATTGTATTATTTTTCCATATGAGCAACTGTAAGCCTGTTTTGCCCACCATGTATATTCTACCTACCCTCCTAAGGGGAAGAGAGAGTGTTGGCAAGTTTGTAAAGTTTCTGTGGTCACTGAACCAGACGGACACATGACGCATTCTATTGTTTCAGTGGCCAGAATCATGTCATGATGCTCAGATGTAAAGACAGGCATTTGAACCACACTTGGTACCTTTTGTGACCGGGCAATAAAGCCCCGTTTCCCATGAGGTCTGTTTCTACTTTTCTTAAGAGATGTCTGACAAAGGGAAAGAACTGGTTTCACTTTTTAAAATTCTTTACGCAACCAGGGTCACATGTTCATATAGGTAGCACTGTGCTTTCTGACTCATATTCCAATACACAGATGCATTTTTTAACCTCTAGTAAAGAACTGATGAGCACAGGGCTTTTTTAGAATTATGTCTTTGCTATTTCCCAACCTGATACTTATCTCCTGGGTGGCAGAAACTACTGTTCCTTTATCTTTGCCTCACCTACATTGTCAAAGTCTGGTGCTTTGTGCCCAGGGGCATTCAGTATTTTTTTAATTTAGTTGGTTATTGTTCATTTCTAAAACCAGGAATAGTGTGTTTACCAAGAGGAAAAGGAGCTTTAATGACTTAAATTCTTTAGGTAAAATGTCAGTTATTTCACCATCCTAATTACCATGGATCTGAGAATGCAGTTACGCTGAAATGACTTTAACATAATTAAGGACAAGAAATCACTGTTTTCTCAGTCCACAGTGCCAACATTTTGCAAATTATGTCACAAAATTTACCATAGAAACATGTCCCCCCCCAAGATCAATTTAAAGGAAGAAAAACACTGTTTAGTTTCAATAATAAAAGTGGATACAGTTTGTCCTCAAAAGTCATGCTGAAGTTGTTTTTAAGGTTTGCATGACTGTGATTACCCTTAGGCTGAATGTTGTAAAAGCAGTCTAAAAACAAAAATGGAAATAAAATGAGGCTCACTCCTTAAATGATGTTACCTCCTGACAGGAGGCAAAAAGCATTATTTTTAAAAATCACATTCTGCTTTGGATTGCTGAACAGAATAGCTCATTGGAAGGATCTGTCCTAAAAAAATTATGGAGATCTTCTGATGGCTTCCTATTTAAATAAAAAGAAATTGAAAATAAATAGTTCAATAGAAGTTTTTAATGTTAATTAGAGGAGAATTAAAATATCCAGTTTTTTTTTAATGTGTTTTCTGTGACAGTGAAGATTTAACGCATAACCAAATGATTTCCTTTGGCAAAGGTTATATATATTTATAAATATTTATTATGGTATAAATGTATAAATAAATATTTATTTGTATATATCATAAACCATCAACAATAAAGCTTGTCTTTGTGCTACAGTCATACTATGTGATAAAAACCAAGGACTCTTCTGAGTTAGCCAAATACTCTACCAGTTCCCAACCTCTACTTTATAAGACCATCTTCCTGAGTCTGAGTAACCCAGACACACTAAAAATGGGCCTGATTTCCAGTTATGCTATTGTAACACACAAGTAGGCTAAGCCACATATACCTAGGGAAATAAAGAGGCTTTGTCCTCTTCAGTACAGAGATGAGAGGTGGGGGCTATAATACCAGCAGTGGATTAGGGTGATCCAGCCCTATCTCACTCAAAGATCACATATCAGTGCATGTTGATGAGAGTTAGGGCAGAAGTTACAAGCACAGAAATGATAAAGGAAATGGAGTCTTGGTTTTGATTATACCTATCTGTGTACAGCGAAGAAGGTGATATTTTTCCTTACTACAAAGTCTTGACTTCCTCAGCAATAAACTTGTTCCTTGAAATAACCTTCACCCAATTAGTAGTGTGCAAAATGTTAAAATATGTCATGCCAGTACCAAAGCTTCTAAAATCCACTAAGGCAACTTATCCAAAACTTGGAGTCTTTCTACCCACCAATTCCTATAGAATAATGTATCCAAATTTTCCTAATTATATTCAATCACCATTTTGCAAATATTTATTGAGCACCCACTCTATAGAAGACACTATGTAAAACACAGAGAACAAAATGACATTTGCTTCCCAGTTGCTCAGAATCTCCTGGTAGCACATCTACAAAAAATAAATACCTGTAGTGATAGAAACCTGTTATAACAGAGGCACACATAAGGAAGTACCGTAGTCTGTTCTTGGTTGGAAATCAATGGAAGACTTCAATAGCAGGAAGTTGCAATGAAATTACAAAAAATAAAAAATAAACAAGTTGAAGAAGAAAAGAAAGGAAGACCCATGAAACTTAACAGTTTAACTCCCCAGACTAATGCCATACATCGTTCCCTACTGCTCTCAAGACAAACCTTGAAGTCTTTGTTAATAAGGTCTTCATGGTCTACTTGATCTGACTTTTGATGAACTATTTAGCATCATCATTGGGTTTTATCCAGTAGATTCTTTAAATGGTCATTTACCAAATATTTATTATGCTTCTTGCATGAACCAGGCATTGTATTAGGCCCTGCAAGCACAATTATGAGTCAAAGGGACACATTCGCTGTCTTCATGGCATTTTAAAGGATAGTGGGAGAGAAAAATAATAAGCAAGTGAACTAATAACTAAATAAAATTGGTATGTAGACAGTGATGAAATAAATAAAGGTGGTATAACAACAAAATAATGAAGTGAGAGTTTGCCCAGGGATAAGGATAGGACTCATGAAGGAAGAAATATTTAAGCAAAGTCTGACATTTAAGAAGGAACTTGCCTTGCTAAGAGCCTGAAAAGATTTTTGCATTTGCACCTGCAAATGTAAAGATCATGAGATGGAAATTAGCTTAATGGATCCAGAAAAAGAACAGTATCAGTATGGAGGGAAGGGTTCAATGACACAGAGCGCTGTAGGCACCTACTGAGAACATGGATTTTATTCAAGTCACCATTAATATTCTCTGTAGCCTTTCTCACACCAATATTTTGCACCTGTGGGCCCTTCCGCCTGACCTCCTCTCCCTATACCTGGCTGATTGTTAGTCACTGGTACCACAGACAGGGCCTGACCTCACTTTTGCATTTTCAGGGATAGCTTATATTAGGTGTTTAATGATTGAAGAAAAATATGGAACATGCAGACCAACCTTGTGCTTAATAAGACTTCTAATACACTGTGAAATAACCTCTTGTTAATGTCAATGAGAATAGAGCAAATAATATTAAGACCTGATGTAACAGGAGGGAATTAACTCAAGTTTGAGGAAGGAATCTTACTTGCCTCATTTGAAAAATATATATAAAGTATGTATATTTTACCTGTAGAACTGCCAAGGTCTAATCTCTTACCTTTTGTACTCATTATTTAAAATCAATATTTTGGTCTTGATTCATCCCATCCTTTTTGAAAATATATATACATTTTTAGTTTCAATATGAAAAAACAATTTTTCATTAGGCCAATAAGGATACTGAAGTACAACACCAATGAAGGTACAATTATGTGGTATATCACAGTTATTGATTTGTGGATGTTGCACCAACCTTGCATTCCCAGATATATCCCACTAGATCATGATGTATGACCTTTTTGACACATTGCTATACTGGGTTGGCTAATATTTTGTTGAGGATTTGGTATCTATGTTCATTGGGGACATTGGCCTAAAATTTTCGTTTTTTGTAGTGTCTTTATCTGGTTTTTGAATTAGGACAATGCTGGACTCATAAAAAATGAGTTGGGAGTCTTCCATCTCTTTAATTTTTTGAAATAGTTTGAAAAGGAGAAGCATTAGTTCATCTCAGAATGTTTGGTAAAATTCACCTGTGAAGCCACCTGGTCTAGGGCTTCTGTTTGCTGGATGTTTTTTGATTACTGCTTCAACTTCACTAGGGGTAATGTGTCTATTAAGATTCCCTGATTCTTCCTGATTTAGTTTTGGAAGAATATATGTTTCTAGGAATTTATCCATTTAATCCAGCTTGTTCAGTTTGTTGGCATATAGTTGTTCACAATATTTTCTTAAAAGCCTTTGTATTTCTTCAGTGTCAGTTGTTACTTTTCCTCTTTCATTTCTGATCTTATTTATGTGGGTCCTCTCTCTTGGCTCTTGATTAGCCTAGTTAAAGGTTTGTCAAGATGGCCAAAAGACAAATGAAAAGATGCTCAAATCACTAATCATCAGAGAAATGCAGAATAAAGCCACAGTGAGATCACCTTACACCTGTCAGAATGGCCATCATCCATAAATCAACAAACAACAAGTGCTGTTGAGGTTGTGGAGAAGGAGGAATCCTCTTGCACTGTTGGTGGGGATGCAGACTGGCGCAGCCACTGTGGATAGCAGTATGGAGCTACCTCAGAAAATTAAAAATGGCTCTACCTTTTAGCCCAGCGATTCCACTTCTAGGAATAAATCCAAAGAAACCAAAAACACTAATTTGAAAGAACATAAGCACCCCTATGTTCATTGTAGCCTTATTTACAATCACCAAGATATGGAAATAGCCCAAGTGTCCATCAGCAGATGAGTGGACAAAACAACTATGGCACACTTACACAATGGAATACTACTTTGCCATAAAAAAGGGAAGAAAATTTTTATCCTTTGCGACAGACAACATGGATGGACTTGGAGCACATTATGCTAAGTGAAATAAGCCAATTAGAGAAAAACAAATACCATATGACTTCACTCATAGGTGGAATCTAATGAACAAACTGAACTAACAAGCAAAATAGAGACAGACTCAGAGGAGAGGATGACAGCTACTGGAGGAGGGGCATTAGAGGGTGGGGGGATCAAGTGAAAAGAAAAAAGACTCATGGGCATGGACAACAGTGTGACGATTGCAGGGGAGCACGGTATAAGGGGGACAAACGGTAATAAAAAGTATATATGAACTATGTAAATAAATAAACCTTTAGATAAGGAAAAAAGATATGATTATAGTGAACACCCAGCCCCAATCCCCTTTATGAAGATGACTTTTTAAATTATGAATGAGGTCATTGATATACATAGTCCTAGGATGCATGTTATCATCTAACCCTATACTTCTAATGAGGCTGTTATGACACTAGCAATGGGAACATGGCTATCATCACTGTCATTGTCAAGAATTTGCTTAACACATTCCATCAGGGATTTTTGAGCTGCAAGAGGAGTCTTCATATGGCCAGTTTCCAGCAACAATTGGTGAGCAGAATCATCATCCTCTCTAAATGCAGAGATGCCCACTTGTGCAGAGGAAAAATGAACCAGTTGCCATGAGTAATGACTAATTAGGAAAATTTTGACAAGGGTATAATTTCAATTGGTGATTCTCAGCACTGGGATAATTTCATGCTTTGTGAAAACCATTGGGTGAAAAGTTAATTCAAATCTAAACTTTATTTTGTAGGAATCCAGTGAAATTGATTTGACACTGGCTAATGGTTTTATAACAAGCAATCAAGAGGAGAGGCCTTTAGGGAAATTTTTTGGTTTCTCTTTTTTACTAGGTAATATCTAGGTAGCATCAGGAAAATTTTAGCAACTATCAATATATTGAAAAATATATCATTCAATCTCAGCTAGGTGGGTGAGGGGGGAGCCTGTACATTTATGTAACCATATTCATTGTTCCACAAGTAGAACACCCTTAAATATTCATTTGACTTAATTTATGTATTTTAACATTTCAATTTGCCACATTTAACGCTGCCTTTGAAATTGTTAAATGTGAGATACATGGACCTCTTTATAGAATTTGGCATTCAAAAGTAACATCAGATTCTATTCAAATTCTCTACTTTTTGAGATCTTTGAAGGTAATTGCATTTTTCAAAATTAATCTTGCTAATGTAGTTCTTCTTTCTTAGTAGTAAGCATATGTTTTTAAATTCTTTAATATAACGAAAATTTTGGTGAACATTAAAAAATTCATAATTCCACAATGTGATTCATACTCTATGCTGTAAAATACCCAGTAAAGAGGCTTCTAATCAACTAAATTAATGAATGTTATAAGATCAGTTCATGTACTAATAAAGCACAAATTGACAAACACTCTCTTTAAGGGCCAGAGAGTAAACATTTTAGACTCTTGGGTCCCCCAGTCTCCATCATAATTATTCAACACTGCTGTTATATTTCAAAAGCAGCCATAGACAAGATGTAAAAATAAAGGGGTATATCTGTGTTGTAATAGGGTTTTATTTCTAAAAGCAGATCATGAACTGAATTTGGCCCATGGTCATAATTTGCCAACCTGTACTATACTGGAATAAGCGGTATTTCATATTAAATATGTTTTAAAGACACTTTTTATCATCTTATGAAAACTATAAGCTTTTATTCAGAAAGAACCAGATATTATTAAGTGATATTTCATAGTAATATTTCATATCTATGAAAGCAGGTATCAAAGGAATTAATAATGCTCTGTAGCCATTTGTACTAGCACTTAGTAAAAGTATCACTTTAAAATTATTCTATACGTGAGAAATTTAATAATTTATATTATTTCTTATGCACAGTAACCTAAATGGACAGCCAAATCCCATTCATTCCACTTCCTGTCTTTAAAATGTGTTTACTCCTCTTTATCCCCACACCTGGTCCCCACATCCTCAGCATCATCTCCTTTCTTGACCACAGCAACAGCTTCCTAAATTATATCCCTGAAGTCAACTTGCCACCTTGTCTCACAAGCCCCCATCCAAATCTCCATTCAGTTGCCAAAATGACCCGTGATAAATAAAAATCTAATTTTGTCTCTTTCTTTCTCCTATTTAACACTTCCAAAGATTCAGAATATGTTTAGGATAAAACCTAAAGTTAATGAAGCCTGAAAAGTCTTGGTTTGATTTTGCCTGCCTAGTGTGGCACCGCTATTCTGTCTTTCAAGTCATCATGTTCTTTTTGCTTGAGGACATTTGTACATGCTGTTCTCTTTGCCTGCAATTCCTTGGTTAATAATTATCTCCCCAGCAGGTTCCATGAGGGGAGGAGAGGTAATGTGTATTACAGTACTTGACCCAGGGGTAACCTACAGTAGATAACTGATATAATGAGTACTCAATAAATATGTGTAAGGCACGAGTGCTTTAAGGAGTGAATGAATAAATTAATGAATGAGTATGAATGATATTTTAGGAGGCATATTTAGACATCTGTGGAAAATGCAGTGTAGTCCAGTGATAGAAACGGGGAAAAACCATTTATATTGCTCTTATCAATGGTTAACTGTATGTATATTACTGCTTGCTAGTCCACAAATTTTTCTATCAAAACTTCTAAGAGCCTTTGTCCATCCTCTGCCCATGTGGTATTTCAATCAGCATTTATAACATCCAAATAGTTGGGTAACGTTATCGTAGATCACTAATGCTAATTATCAACTAGGAGCTTTCATTCTCCTTAAAGCATTACTATTCAGAGATCTTGAATAATGGAAAGCTGGAAACATTCCCAGGTCTCAGATTCAACCTGCTGACAGCTTACGGTTATAAACTATTCAGAGGAGCAAAGCTGTGAGACCAGATTTGTCTTGTAAAAGTTCTGAGACAGTTTACTCATGCACACATTCTTTCTGATATGTTCAGCAGTCTACAGTTCTTTTGCTGAGCTGACGAGAGATATGGCTTCCAGATGTTGAAACAGCTGTCATGTTCACCCCTAAGAGAGCACAGCTCTTGCTAAAGTTTTTGGTTTTTTCTTTCTGGATAAAATTTGCAAAATGCTTGCAACTTAGCCCTGTGAGAGCTGATCTTTGGTACTTAATGTTGCTACAAATGCTTCTGTATGTTGGTGAGCTCGGTTGATGTGGGTTAACTGTGGAACACGGGCAGAAAGGTCATAAATGTACGCAGATCGGATTTGTAGGGGAGAATGTTATTTCCTGGCTTAGTGGACTAACGAGGACTTTCATGTCAAAATTCTGTGAAGGGGCCCAATATTTAAAAGAAACCCCACCAGAAAGAAACTTGAAAGTACCAGAAAGATACTAAGGTGTGCCAAGAACAGAATGTACCCTAAATCCGCATGAATGTCTAAATCCACACAACCATAAAATAAATATTCTTGATTAGGAATCTAAGTGGAGTCAATAAGTTTTGATGGCTTCTGATGGCCTTTTTTAATAGTAAGAGGAGAGGAGCATCAGAGATGCATGATGAAGGGGTAGGTAAAAGTAGGTTTGCAGTTGTTCATCTGGAGAAAGACATGCAGGTTAAGATTATTACAGCAGCTTCACTCACTCAGAGGAAAGTCACGGTGGTCCAGTGCACTTCAGTGCCGCCTCGTGAGCACTCGGACTGTGGGCCTTCATTATGTACACGTTCTTGTAGTCTGCTTGCTCTACTCAAGCACACTTTGACACAGAGCTCCTTATAAACCTACTTTTGCCTAATCCCTAAATGTATATAATCTATGTAAAACAGTATGCATTCCCAAATCTCTTGGGAGGTAGTACATATAATGTTATAAATACCTTATTTTTCGGATAAGGAAACTTAACTAAACAAGAAATGTTCAATAATTTGCCCAATATCACAGAAACAGTGGCATATTTTGAACCAGACATATTTTGCAGATATTCATGACTCATATTCAAAGGTATTTTTCATTATATCACACAGATAGTTGCATTAAAAGAAAAAAGAACCCTCAATTCTATTTGTCATTCTACAAATAAATTTCCTTTAAGTAAGATGTATGATGATTATTTTTAACTGTGCTATAAATTTGCAACGCTAAATCTCACATAAATAAGACTTTTCCCCTCTTGACTTAAAAAATGAAATAAGATTCACACATCAACTTACACTAATTAGGAGCATTTGATATCCAAAGGAATAGAAGCTTTCAGGAGATTAAAAAAAGAAAAAGAAAAAGAATTCTACATATTTTTTTCAGAAGGAAGGATTTTGGTGCTAAACCAGAGTTAATAGTGAAATAAAAGTCCTGGAACTATTTACCCCAATTAATATTTTATCTTCAAATGCAGTTTAAGACACTTCTGTGTTCTATTCCCCTGAAATTAGGACAACTTACTTACAGCACACCACTAGGGTATTTCCTAAAGCCCTGACGTCCTTATCTACATGTGTGAAGCCAGCATAAATCCCCCCTTGCATGCTGAACCAAGAACACTATTTTCTTGCAAAGATATAGGGAGACATAAATGTACATCAGTAAGTCTCATTTACATAAAGCTTTTATTATCAGGGGAGGTGATTGATATAATTCCTACTGTAATTACACTAGTACTACCAGTAACAGTGCCTACAATTTTTCCATCTTCACCCTAAACCGAACCTTTGATACACCTGCTTGTTGCATGGCTCCTTTGCAATGAAGCAGCTGAGAAATTTCCTTGGCCTAAAGGACAAATGTTTTCTACTCTCTTGCACAAACACACCGTCACCTACTGACACAAATCCAGACCCCAAGGAAGTCATCTGTGGACTGGACATTAGTTTGTGAGCTCTCCCGGGATAAGAGCTCAGCCCCAAAGGACACTCTGTGCTGCTCATTGAACATTAAGCCCCGCCCCACCAGAAGCCCTTAGGGTATTTGAAGACAAGACTACACAGCACCACGGAAAGCGCAGGACACAGGGACTGTTAGTAAATCATTGTTAGGAGAGTCTGTAGAAGCAGTTCAGGTAGCACAGAGGCCAAGACAAGCTGATCGATGAAGAGTGACACATTGTTAGAACTGCTTTCGGGTTACAGGTACACCCAAATCATTAGTGAGTTACTGAGGTAGCTTCCCAAGTGTCCGACAGTCTTCATTGTCTCAACCTTAACCTTACCCTTAGTCGATCTCCGTCCTCACCACCTGAAAGAGCCTAACACAGTCAGTGTGGCACAAATCAGGCACCTTGAATATTTTATCATATGTAATGGAAGACATTTAATATTTGGGGCAGAGGAAATAGTGTTACGATGTCAACTTTTAGTTCCTTAACCTTGTTTAATGAATATGTTAATCACTGATAGAACAGAAGCAAAGGGATTTATTTTCATAAATTTCTAATGTTCAGAAATATACCCTATTTAAAGAGCTAATATAACCACTCTTCCAAAATGTCTGAAACCTCCAAGGAATACTTTGAGAAAAACTCAACACTTACAAAAGACTTATGAAAACTCAGAATGTAAGAATTGACTGGTCTTTTAAGAATGTGCTTAGAAATGACTGCTGCATTGTTTCTTCTTTCTTATACTATTTATGGACAAAGTTGAAAGCAACAATTATTTATGATCAATACATCAACAGATGCCAATAGTTTCTATAATTGAGAAAGTAGGACACTGCCACTTTGCATTATAAAATGAATTGGAACTGCAGGATGTCAAAACAGCACCAGATAAGAGCATCACTGTAATTCTTCCCTCTGATAACAATGAAGACAATAGCATATCTTCTTTCTTTTACCTTAAAAAAGGGAAAGTTTAACTAGAAAAGCTCCAGGAAAATACAGCAATCCATAAATCTGGATGAAACACGAGGAAGGTGTTTCAAATAGAAATTCTAAGGGGAGAGACAATCTAGTACAGGCTTCCGTGATTTAAACTTGGGATGGGCACATACGAAAATGGCCTCTGTGTGAGCCCACTCTCCCTCTGAGTCTCTCTCTCTGTGATTCTACAAAAATATGAACAAAGAAAATTACTTTCTAAAATTAAAGTCCCAACATTCAGAGAAACTGACATGAAGACTGCTGTAAGCAGCATATATTTCAGAGCTGCTTTCAGTAGGTGACCTTGGGGACAGGGCGAGCCCTTCCTGCTTCCTAATGCTTGATTTCAGAAACTCTAGGGACTTAAATAATTACCCTTTACTGAGCACATATGATGAGCCTGGCATTTATTTAAATGATCACATTTTATCCTCACATTAACCCCAAGAAGGAACCATTATTGTCTCTATTTTAAGAATAAGATAAATAAGGCTTGGCAAGGTCAGGTGACTTACACAACGAAAGATCTATCTACGTTTAAGGCTTGAAATGTGCATGTGAGCCTTTGTCTTGGGGTATTGCTTATTCTAATCCCCATTTTTTCCACAGGAAAAAAGTGAAAATAAGAGTCTTTTTTGCGTTCTCTTTCATTTTCTAAAATGTGACAAATCTATGTATTTGTGTCCCATTATGCTATTACTAATCTATTTAGCAAATAACTAAGCTATAATACCAACTTTTTAATTGAATTTATTAGGTTGGCATTGGTTAATAAAACCATGCAGGTTTAAACTGTGCAACTAAATAAGACATTATCTGCATACTGCATTGTGTACCCACCAATACCACATGATCTCACTTATATGTAAAATCCAATCAAGCAAATAATTTAATAAACAAAATAGGAACAGAAGCACAGAAACACAGAACAGATGGACAGCTGTCAGAGGGAAGGGGGGTTGGAGAGACCAGGTGAAAATGCAAAGATATATACACACATACATACACACACGTGTGTGTGTATGTATGTGTGTATCCTATATATCTGTCCAGAAAGAGTCCTGCCATTATTAATATAATGAGAATGGTTTGCGCAACATTGATGTAACCTTGTAACCTGGTAGCCAAGAAGAGTAGACTGGAATGCACATGCTTGAATAATGACAATTGCATTGTACTAGTCCGTGGGGGTGGTAGACATTATTGAGTGAGCATGTGTACTGTAGGGCCATAGCATTCAAAATGACTGAGTGAGTAGAGCAATGAATCTGCATCAAATTTTTTACTAACCTTGAACATTCCTCCATGGAAACTATTTGGATGATTCAACAGGCCGCAGCTATAGGCAACTGGTGATTGGCAGCTTCATCACGACAAAGCATTCACTCACAAATCATGTGTTGTGCAGAGTTTTTTCATGAAACATCAAATTACCCAGCTGACTCAGTTCCCTACAGCCCAGATTTGGTGCCCTGTGATTTCTGGCTTTTCCCAAAACTAAAATCACCTTTGAAAGGGAAGAGATTTCAGACCATCGATGAGACCTCTGAAAATACAAAGGGACAGCTGATGGTGATTGGAAGAACTGTGTGAGGTCCCAAGGTGTCTACTTTGAAGGGGGCTAAGGTGCCATTGCCCTATGTACAATGTTTCTTGTATCTTGTATCTTCTTCAGTAAATGTCTCTATTTTTCATACTACATGGCTGGATACTTTCTGGTCAGAGCTCTCATCTCTCATGTGTGACACATAGACATAGACAACAGTGTGGTGACAGCCAGAGGGACAGTGCGGTGGGGGGAGGTAGAAATGGGCAAAGGGGGGATAAATGGGGACAAAAAGAGACTTGACTTTGGGTAGGGAGCATACAATCCCAACTTTTATTCTAGAAGATCAAAATATGATTTCTAGACTATGGTGTAAAGTCAGAAAACCTAGACTCAAAATCCAGCACCATTTTCTAGTGTTTAAATCATGTATAAATACTCTAAAATAATAAGGTAAAGAGATTTTTTAAAGATTTCATTTATTTATTTTTAGAGAGGGCAATGGAAGGAAAAAGAGAGGGAAAGAAACATCAATGTGCAGTTGCCTCTTGTGCACCTCCTACTTGGGACCTGGCCTGCAACCCAGGCATGTGCCCTGACTAGGAATTGAACCAGCGACCCTTTGGTTCACAGGCTGATGCTCAATCCACTGAGCCATACCAGCCAGGGCTAGATTTTTACCTTTGGATTTATGGGCTCAAACAACGCCCCCACCCCAAGAGAGAACTCCATCCTCACACTTCAAAAGGTCTCAAATTATTTGACATTAAGCAAGTTATTTAACTTAGGCCTCAATTTCTCTTTCTGGGTAATGTGAAATAAGTATTTCCCTTGAAGGGTTACCATGAGGATTAAATGGGGAAATGTACATAGAGTGCCTTTGTCAATGCTTGGCACTTCATCAACCACAAACCATAATAACGCCTCGCAATCCAACATTCTCTTCTGTCTCTGCTACTGTCTGCAGAAAGAAGATACAGGCCTCTTGGCCAACAAATTGTTGCTGAATTCAACCTTCCCTCAGGTCTCTCATACCTCTTGGCACTCCTTTCCCACTGTAATCTGTTAAGAGTTCTGCAAAAGATCATAACCATTAGGATGACACCACATAATCGAAGAATTACTACCTAATTTAACAAAGCTGGGATGAATGCCTTCCAAAGGAAAAAAAAAATAGCAAATTGAATTATGATGTTGAAGCAAAGAGGTGTTTACTGGAGTGTTTGTCTGCAGGTTTAAGAGCAAGACAGTTTGTCTGCACAGAGTGGTCTCAATGCATAGCTGTTCTGGTCAGTACCAGTGCCCTTCTCCAACGACGTGGCTATGAATGGAACTGCTCTGGATAAAAAGAATGTCCCTTCAATTGCCTGTGCATTTAAATCTCACCCTGTTCCCTCGTCGTGTCTGCCAAGCAAATTCTGCACCTCCTTACCTACTGACAAAGCAAAAGAGCACGATGAACTTGGAGGGGACACTTGGAATCTAGCTCCTCACTGTTAGAAAATGCTGAGATCTGGTGATTGCTGTCTCGCCATGGATGCAAGTGCCTGTCTGATCTGAGAAGGTGCAAGCTGGTTTGCAAGCTCCTTGCTGGAAAGGACAGTGTTACTTAATCAGGAACCGTACTGACTATCTTGCTGGGTCAGAGGCAAAACAGGCATTTTTCCCACGGCTGATTATCACAGGTTCCATCAGAGATTCTGGCACATGAGGCATTTGATAAAAGCCTCTTGGTAACTAAACAGCTCCTATCAACTTCTCATCTGGATCTTACTTTCTTGAAGAGGGCACATAAGTATTGGGTTGGCCCAAAAGTTCATCTGTTTTTTTCCATAAGATGGCTCTAGTAGCACTTAGCCGTCTTTAACTTCATTCAAAAGAATTTTGGTAAATTGTGTTGTGACAGCTGTCATATGGGAGTGAATTTTTTAAAAAAGACTTATTGAAATTGGTAAACTTTTGTGTAGCCATTTTCATATTGAAGATGGAAGAAGATACACAACATTTTTGGCATATTATGCTTTATTACTTCAAGAAAGGTAAAAATGCAACTGAAAAGTAAAAAGAAAAAATTTTTAAAAAGATTTTTGCAGTGTATAGAGAAGATGATGTGACTGATCAAATGTGCCAGAAGTGGTTTGTGAAGTTTCGTGCTGGAGATTTCTCACTGGATGATGCTCCAGGGTCAGTAGTCCAGTTGATAGCAATCAAATCAAGGCATTAATTGAGAACAATGTTATACCATGTGGGAGATAGCTGACACACTCAAAATATCCAAATCAATAAAGTTATTGGTGAAAATGAAAAATGTGTCTTTTATTTTATGGAAAAAAGCACATGCACTTTTTGACCAACCCAATATCACAAACCATCTGCTTTATTACACATCTGAGCAGGTATTTTAAAATCTAGAGTTTCTGTTTGACTGGCAGTGGGGCCAGTTGTGTGAGTGCTGCTAAGAAAGGGTGAAAGGACTACAGAACTCAGTCATAGTTAAAAAAAAAATTAGAATGAAAGAATCATTTTCAGCAACTGTGTATTAATAGCCACACCACAGTGCTTATTATAGATAAGGCATTTTAATATTTTATTTATTATTTCATTTAGTCTTCCCAACACAGTTGTATGACATTTATTACTATTGCTTTCAGGTTGCAGATGACAGAACAGTTTTTATTGCCATTGCTAAATAAACTACCCCCAAGTTCAGTGGCATAAACCTAAAGCTATTTTATTACTCATTTTATATTTTATTATTTATGGGGATGGCTTTTCATGGCTCCACAATGTCTGGGGTCACTTCTGGGAAGGCTTGAAGGCAGGGAAGACTCAAGGCTTGGAAGGTGGAATGAGCTAGGGTCTCCTTCATCCCTGTGCCAGGCTCTACCATGAAACCAAGATGACTCAGTGGCTGGGTTTCCTCACAGCATGTCCACCTCAGTGTTGGCAGACTCCTTTCCTGATGGCTCAGGGATCTAGGTGCAATTCCTTTAGCCACCAAGGCAGAGCCTGCGTCACCTTTTATGACTAAGCCTTGAGAGCCCCCCAGATCCACCTCTTTTAGTGGAAGAGTCAAAAGCCAACCAGACTCAAAGGGAGAGTGCATTGCTCTACCACTTGATTGACTGGAAGGGATTCAAAGAATTTAAGGACTATGAGACTTAAATGGATTAAGGATCATGACAAAGTTTCAGGCCTGGAATTGGGCTATAGGTCTTGAGTACGAGATGAAGGGACTGTCTTGTTTTGGGGAGAAATTTTGCATGAAAATTATGCTTCTTTAAAACCTATAATCCTCCAGGGTTTCATATGATGTTTTTGCTCTGAAAGAATGAACAAGGAAAAAGAATTCCCACCTTCCAGCTCATGCTCGTTCCCAGGTGCATGTCTAAGCAAGGGGTAGTCACAGGAACGTCCCACACATTTTATTTACACGCTTCAATCCTCCCCACTGTCAGAAAGCAAGCACTTTACAATGGAATTCGCATGAATTAACAATGTCTGTCTCAAGATGCACCCTGGGTTTTGTGCATGTGTACCTTTCCTACTTATCACCGATCCTTTAAGTAAAGTAAGAAAGCTGCAGTCCCTTGCAACCAAAATAATTCAACAGAAAAGGAACACCAGGTATGTTATCACTTTATCTTCTTACAGAGAAACACTATCACAAATATCTAAAATTAGCTCTGTTCAGAAATCATCAAGGAGAACGGCAGAGCATGTAGCCTAAAAAAATGTTACATCTCCAAAATGAAAAATCAATAAGCTAGCTCACGGTTTTATTAAAAATAACCCTTTCTTTCCATGATGGATTTTCCCATTATTGGATAGTCATCTCTCTTTGTTTCACTTAAAGTTCTCTATTGAAAACACTGTGTGTTCTTCCCTCATGTATTCCAGCCACTCCTGCAGGAACCAGCCTCACTCAGGTATAGCTGCAGAGCATCTCACCCCATGGCTTTGCAATGGTGGTGTTATTTGGTAGTTGTTGGAAACCTAGCAACCTTATACACATACGAACAAAGTGAGAAGGAGTTAACACACAGCTGGATGAGGTACAGGAAAGTGCCTAAAGGTAAACTTTCCTTTCTCCTCTGGCGAGTAATGAAGGGAAGCAAAGTTTTGCACCCTGAAGTTGCTTTTGGGAACATTGATTTTAAGTGGTTTATTAAGAAATAAGACTCAGAGGGAGCCTTTGTCCCTTCCCCCTTTCTGGCTAAGAGATGCAGACGGAAAAACCTGTTTCGGTAAGGAGATCTCAGTATGTCATATTAGCCTAATATGAAGTAAGTATAGTAAGCAGAAGGGCTTCAAGCAGGATCCCGTTAGCTAGATACCCACTGTGTTCCAGTGTTTCTGAGCTGCCTAGCAAGAATACATCTGCCATGTGTGTTCTGCAATTTCTCAACTACCTGAAAATCACCTATTTTCATTTCTGAAATCTAATACCTCATTTCCCTCCCTTCACCTTTGTTCAAAAATGTTACCCAGGTGGTGAAAGACAAATACCATGCGATTTCACCCATAGGTGGAGACTAATCAGCAAAACAAACAAGCAAGTTAAATGTAACCGGAGACATTGAAGTGAGGAACAAATTGACAGTGATCAGGGGAGAAAGGGTGGGGAAGACGGGGAAATAGGGGAAGGGTGGTCAGGGAACATATATGGGGGACTCATGGACAAAGTCAAGGTGGGTGGGGTCAAAGGTTGGGGAGAGGGGAGTGGTGGGGGGAAAATGGACAAAACCGTACTTGAACAATAAGAAAATGTTTAAAAAATGTCTTATATACCCAATGTAGCCACACATTCTTTGGAATGTTTATGCCTGTGTGAATTCCCCATGTATTAAAATTTGATTCTCCCCTACCAACCCGACTGTGTTCATTTCTTTTTTTCAAAAAGATTTTACTTATTTATTTTCAGAGAGAGGAGAACAGAGGGAATAAGAGGGGGTGAGAAACTTCGATGTGTGAGAAGAACATCCATTGATTGCCTCTTGTATGTGCTCCAACTGGGGACTGAACCCATGACCCAGGCTTGTGCTCGGACCCAGAATCAAATTGGCAACCTTTCACTTCTCAGGATGACAACCAACACACTGAGCCACTCTGGTCAGGGCCATCTCTGTTAATCTCATTATTAGCCTAGATAGAAGAACTTAGAAAGTGAGAGGAAAAGTATCAGTATTTTCTTAGCCCAACAGTAATCTTGAGGCACATTCAATAGGCTACTCGGACCACACCCGGCCACTGTGAAAACACATGCTAGAGCACATCTGTAGAAAAACTTCCCCTCTTCCCTGGATTCCCTCCCTCCAGGCCCCCCACTCCAGTTTCCTAAGATTACTTTCCCAAATAAACTACCCTATGCAAGCCCTTGCATGAAGCTCTGTTATCCAAGGTTACTCAAATTAAGACAAACACCAAGCACAGGGAAGAATCATAAAGACAACTAATATTGATTAAAATGTTCACTATGTCTCTGGTATTTCGCATGTGTTATCTCATTTAATTTTCATTCTATTTTTGTTAACTGGCTATGGTGGCTACCCCTGTTTCACAGGAGACAGCTGAGTTTCTTAAAGGTATACAATGTCTGTCTGGGAAAAGTCCAGCCACTGTTAATATAAGGAGAACAGTTTGCAAGGGCATTGATGTAACCTGGTAGCCAAGAAGCTTGGACTGGAATGTGCATATGTGAACGATGATGACTTCACTGTACTAGTCAGCAGGGGTGGTATACTCTGTTAAGTGAACATGTACGTGTGCTGTGTGGCCATCACATTCACAGTGACTAAGCAAGTAGAGCAACGAATCTGCATCAAATTTTGCATTAAGCTTGAACATTCCTCTGCGGGAACTATTTAGATGATTCAGAAGGAGTTAGGGAAGGATGCAATGCATGTAGTGCAAATAAAAGCATGGTACAAATGCTTCAAATATGGTTGAAAATCTGTTGCAAGTGATCCACGTTCTGCAAGGCCTGCCACAAGCAGAGCACCTGAGAGTGTTGAACACGTACGGGCTGCAATCAACAAAGACTGGCGACTGCCGCTGAGAGAACTAGAAGCTGATCTGGGGATTCCAAAAACTGTCCGAGGTTTGAGATTTTGATGCACTATCTTGGCATGAAACATGTCATGGCAAAATCCGTTCTGCATCTTCTGCTTACAGAGCAGAAGGAACATCATGCTGCGGCTGCTAATGACTTGATTCAAACCGTGACCAAGGAACCAGATTCCCTCAAGAAGTTCACAGCTTTGAAGGGGACTGAGGCATCATTGTCCCACATACAATGTTTCCTGTATCTTGTATCTTCTTTAACAAATGTCTCTATCTTTCATAGGACATGGCTGGATACTTTCTGGACAGAACTTGTAACCGCAGGTCTTTAATCTGGCCTTTTATTTATTTATTTTTTTCTTTTGATTTAAACTGACCTCACTTAGTGCCTTGACTCAACCAACTCCCCCTCCCTTACTTAATCAGTAAGCCCTCAGGAAAATGAGTTTCGGGTCAGCATCCAGTAGTCTTAGGACAAAGTCTTGAGTCTGTTGACCACAGAGGCATTTTCAGTCAAACTAGAGAGAACAGGTAGACCTCAGTTTTGTTGCAGCTCCAGAACCACTCCACTGACTGCATCCTTGAGACACCAGATGAAGTGACGCCACGGCTGACGTCCGGGTCAGGTGCATTGATTGACTGCCCTACCCTAGCACTGACCAATCATTACAGGCCAGGACCCTGGCCAGGACCCTTCCTGCCTTAGTCACCATAATGGCTTCCCCTAGACATCAACAGGGAGCCAGGTCTCTGAGCACGAGCCACTTGTGACTCTGGGCCTGGCCCCATCTCCTTAATAAAGCCTTATTTTTTTGGCTGCAAGCGCCTCTTTATGTCGTATTGGACCTTGATTTGTGCAGGCAAACAGACCCCTTCGGCCTGGTAACAAATGTAACAGAATTTATGGAGGTCACACAGCTAATAAGAGAAAACATGACTCCCAATCCTTATCTGTGATTCCAAATTCAACCTTTTATTCACCATGCAATGGTAAATAGATTCTGGTACCAATTCCACATGGTTCCCCCACACCAGTGAAAAATTCTTGCATACCAGAAGGGTGCCTGACAATTTACCTTAACTCTGACACTATCTACCTGAAGACAGCACCAGGTTAAGTGCTCAGTGCTACAAAAATGCCTCCCCCCTCCTCCCATTTGACACCAGTCACAAACCCAGGTTGGTTGTTTCCTGTGCTTCTGTCTAACTGGCAATAAATCAAAGGTTTCCATGACCCCCTTCTTTGGTTCTATTAATTTGCTAGAGCAGATCCAGGATCCTGAGGAACATTTTACTTACTAGGTCACAGGTGTATTATAAAAGGATATAGCTCTGGAACAGCCAGATGGAAGAGGTGCATAGGGCAAGGTTGTAGAAAGCAGTAAGGGGTTTGCATGCCCCCACTACATGAACCACTCTCCCAATACCTCCATGTGTTCACCAACTCAGAAATTCCCCAATCCCTGCTCTCTTGGGTTTTTATGGAGGCTTCATTACCTAGGTAGGATTGATTAAATCATTAGCCATTGGTGATTGATTTAACCTCCAGTTCATTTTCCCTCCCCAGAGATGGGGTGGGACTGAAAGTTATTACCTTCTAATAACATGGTTTGTTCTCCTGGCAACCAGCCTCCATCCTTTAGGTGCTTCCAAAAGTCACCTCATTCAGATTAAAAAAAGAAAATTTTATCACTCTCTATACTTAGGAGACTTTGAAGGGAAATTCCAAGGATTTGGGGGGCTGTCAGTGAGGAATTATGGACAAAGACCAAACATATATAAGAAACTATTTTGGTCACCTGAATGACCAACTCACAAGATTGCAAGCAGAATCTCCCTGTTACGTAAATTAGCCAAGGTTGGCCTCCATATATTGGCTCTATAAAAAAATAATATAAATGGAGCCTGATAGAGCAGGCAGTTAGACCTGCAGGCCTCAGCTGTGTTTCAGCTTTGGGCCCAGAAAATCAGCAAAACCAGATGAAGTGACACCATAGCTGACATCATGACCAGGTGCACTGACTAATGAACCCCTATACTAGTGCTGATCAATCAGTAAAGACCGTGACCATGAAAGGGCACACCTGGAAAGCTGATGACTATTCTATTGAGGTCCTCCCCTGAGACCTCCCCTAAAATCCCCAACTTTAAGAAGCAGGTAAAAGCATTTAAGGCAGGGGTGTCCAAACTTTTGGCATCTCTGAGCCACACTGGAAGAAGTGTTGTCTTGGGCCACACATTATATACATTGTGACATGTAATCAAAAAGAAAAGAAGCAAAAAGAAAAGAAGAGGAAAGGAAAGGAAAGGAAAGGAAAGGAAAGGAAAGGAAAGGAAAGGAAAGGAAAGGAAAGGATGTTAATGTTTTAAGTAAATTTAATATTTTGTGTTGGGCCACATCATAGCCATCCTGGGCCACAAGTGGTCATTGGGCCATAGGTTGGACACCCCTGCTAAGGTAAAGAACCCAGTGCTTGTGCTTGCTGCCTCTCTCTCTCTCTCTCTCTCTCTCTGTCTCTTTCTCCCCTCTCATACACGCACACACACCCTGAAACCTTTCCCTCACCCTTCCCTCAGGTTCATTATCTTTGCTTTCCTTCTCTTAAGCTCCAAGGGCCCTTCTTTTGCCTCTGTAACTTGTTCCTGAGTCCATGCAGCCCAGCTGCCTTGATTCTTCTACCTCTGTGACTTTCTAACTAAATTTCTTATGCAAAAGTTCTTGCCTCTGAATTCTTTCTTAGCCAAACTCAAGGACTGAGGTCTAACTCTGCTGTGAACAGAGCCACTTTAAAATGGAATCAGAGCTGCCATCCCAAAGTAACTACCTGATGGGTCTTACTCCTCAAAACTTTGAAATGTGAAAAATGGGCAAAATAACCCTTGGACTGGGCTCACAGAAACGTTGTACTCCAAACAATGGTTTGCTAAGATAATAGGCAAGCATACATATGACTACCTGAATGAAAATTAAAGACATTCTTTAGAAATAGCACTTTATTATTTCATCTGCACCTATAAAAAATTCCTTTCCTTTATTCCTGCAATTATTCCCCTTCCCGTTCTCATAAATGCCTTGGTTTCACCAACTAACCAGCATGCTATTTGGGTTTTTTCCTGAATCAGTGCTTCTGAAATAGCTATTCTTTTGGATCTCAGATAAACTCTTGTGGCCTCGCACTTTGGCCTTTTATTTTTAGCTTAGTTCTTCAGAGTGGACTGAGACCAAACAGCTAAATAGCTTGCTGACATCAAAGTGAAAGTTTTTTATACATCCAGTTGTTTTAAAGAGTATAAACCACATAAGCAGATTTTTAGCCTTTTAAAGCCAGCCTACTTTGTATGTCCCATGAAACTTGGTAACTGGGTGGTCTCCTCCCATCGTCTAACTTAGGTGGTTTCATGCTGTGAGGGATTTGTCCACATGCAAACCTCAAAGAGGGTCACCCGAATAAACCTGTGTGTGCCACTGCCACCCACAGGCCCATTTTCTTTGATAGGTCCCCAAAGCCTCTGAACCCCCCACACACTCCTGCTCTAGTTTGACTACTCTTTTCATTGCTTTCCTGGCTAGACGATGAAAGCTCTCCTTAAAAACAAGCATACAAACAAACAAACACAAAAGAGTAAAGAGTAAAATTGTGAACTAATAAAAGCAAGGTTTGTTACTGAGGACAGGGAATAAGTCTATAAAATGTATTACCACAAGAGGTGACCCAGGTTGAAAATATGAACTGATGCCAATAGAATTCAGATAGATTCAAAGATGACAAGACCATACTGGTTTATTATGACTTTGATTGTCATATACCCTTAGCCTTTGAGATGAGAGTCAGGTTTTAAAAGTCAAAAGGAGTGGCTTCTTTTTATTATACAGGTATCCTCCATACCTACCTAGCAAATTCTTAGTAACAAGAAAAAACATAATGGATGCTCACTAAAAGGAAAGCAGTGATTTTTCATAGCCCATACTTCAGCGTTACAATCAGAGAGAGCTTCTGAAGCTGAAATGTATGTGAAGCAGAACCAGGGGGATGATCTTAGGAACTTTTTGGCCAGTTTTTGACAAAACCAAAAGGATTTGACTTTATTCTATGTAATATATTGAATTGATTTTTATATTCCTCATGTGCTATCCAAGATAAAATCCATTTGATTCAAGGCCATGAGTTTTACAGATATAATCTCTGTGCCTCACAGATCTTCAACACTTCCACTGCTGTCAATTAAAATTTCCAAAGTAATCTGAAATTATTCAAAATTTTACAACATGACGAGCCAGATTCATCTCAAATTATAGTAAGTGAGAATGATTAATGTATGGATTTAGAATAAGGGGGGCACTAAGGTAATCTGGAATAAGTTTTGGATTATCACAATAAACGCAGGTTATGACTGGATTGTATTGTAGCAGATGGGTACCAGGGATGGTAAATTCCCTGCAATGCATGACAGTTTCAATCAATAACTTTTCCACATCCTACCTGACTTTTGTATACATCTTATTTGCAAAAAAATGCATACTTCCTCATTTCACCACTTTTAGATTTTACAATTTATCCTGCCCTGTTTTCTTTTTTCATATAAACATGATCACTCCCCCTTTCCCTATACTCAAATAGGTCTCGTTAACTAATACTTAATCTGACATTAGTTTATATTCCAGAGTCTACTTATATAAATTTTCTTTTAATTCTCTGAGTGTCTTATATGGAAAATCTTTTGCTCTTTTACATCTACATGTATTAATTTTAAGTGGGTGCTACTATTGGTATTAGTATTAAAATCTAATATAATTATATACATGTATTTACATACATAAACATATATTTTCTTGCTTTTCTCCTCTCATTTTTTTCTCTATATTACAGGGTTTTATATTATTTTATCATACATTTAAGTTGATTATATCAGTTATGAATATCATTTTGGGATATAAAAATATTTATAACAAAAAAGGAGTTGTTAGGTCTGATAGATCTATAAACCACTTTTTAGACTCCATTTGAAAGAGGCCATCTTACCTCTTACTGGTTTTGTGGCTTTGAATTATTAGCTTTAATCTCTTACCCTTATATATTTCATGTGTAAAAAATGTATCACAATATCTATCTCAAAGGAAGAGGTTTAGGCTGAAATGAAATGATGTGTGCCAGAGTGCACAGCCCATATACGTCCTCCCCACCTCATAGTTTGAAACTATACATTAAAATAGATATTCACTCCAAGATAAGAACACAAAAATCCAAAGTTGTAATATGGCTAAGAGCTGGAAACACAGGTCTCACCAAGGAAGATAAACAAATGGGAAGTAGACATATGAGAAGATACCCAACATCACTTGTCCTTAGGGAAATAAAGACTAAGTCAGCAATTGGGTATCAGTGTACACCTATTAGAATGGCTCAGATCCAAACAAAAGGCCAGCACTAACCACTGGGGCAGATGCAGAGCATCCAGAACTCTGATTCACCATTGATGAGAAGGCAAAACGGTACATCCAGTTTGGAGGACAGTTTGGCCATTTCTTACAAAGCTAATTACAACTTTACCATATGACCTGGCAATTGTACTTCGAGCTATTTACCTAACTAATTTGAAAGTTGTGTTCACACAAAACCTTGCATACAAATGTTTACAGCAGCTTTATAATTGACCTAAAACTGGAAGCAACCAGTAAGTACTTCAGAAGGTGAGGGATAAACAAATGGAGGTACATCCAACCAACAGAGTAACTCAAGTCACCAGACACATGGGTGAATTTCAAATGTATATTGCTAAGTAGCAAAAGCCAGTCTGAAAGTGCTGCATTTAGATGACATTCTGGAAAAAAGCAAAACTGTAGAGATGGTAAACAGATCAGTGATTGACGGAGGTCGGGTGGGAGTAGTTTAAAGAGGTGAAGCATGGGTTATTTTTGGAGGCAGTAAAACTACCCTGGATGATACAGCAATAATGGATACATGATATTATGCATTCAACAAGACCCATAAAATTTTAAAGAACAAATAATAAACCTTAATGTATGCAAATGTTAAAAAAATTTAAGAGATCAAGGAATGTAAGTATAGAAAGCAGAATATGGAAGTATGATTTAACTGAATTGAAAATGTATGAAACAACTTTATTGAAGAGGATGGAGGGAAAGGTGTTGATCTAATTAAGGAAATGACTGATGTCTATAAGACCAAAGGCAAAAGAAACTTCACATAAAAACTGTACTCTACTTGAACAAGTTGTTTCCCTTGGAGATGTGGGTTAACAGTGCTGAAACCATGAAACTTGTTGTTATGGGTTTAATTGTATTCCTCCAAAAAATTTAAATGAAATCTTAATCCCAGGTACCCACAATTGTGTTTTTTTATACATAGGTTTTTCGCAGATATAATCAAGTCAAAATGAGGTTATTAAGACAGGCCCTAAGCAATACCATTGGTGTCCTTATAAGAATAGAAGAGACACAGAGACAGAGACAGAGACAGAGACAGAGACAGAGACAGAGACAGAGGGAAGGCAGCCACATGAAGACAGAGGCAGAGACTGGAGTTACACTGCCACAAACCAGGGGGTACCTGGGATTATTAGCAGCTGATGAGGCAAGAAAGGACCCTCCTCTAGAGGGCCTAGGAGGAGCATGGTTTTTTCAACACCTGGATTTCAGATTTGTAGCAACAAAATAAAATAATATACTCCAATATACATAATAAGTACCCATGAATACATATTGATATAAGTAAATCAAGGGGGGGAACAAATGGGAGAGAAGAGACAAATCTCTCATGCCAAAAGAATTCCAAATAATATATTCAGATAACAGATTATTCAAATTTTGATAAATAGATAATTTATACAAATAATTTATCTATCTTGAAAGAGGTAGACTATAACTTCCCACTCCTTGAGTTTGGGATGTCATAGTGACATTAAGTAAACTGTAGGTATCTGAAAAAAAAATTGGAATTAATATTGTTTCAACAGTTTTATTTATAGTATCAAATAAACAAACTAATGTAAGATGTTAGTAATAGAGATCATGGGTGTATGGTATATGAGAAATCTATTATCTATTATTGTAAAATAAAGAGTTTTGTTAAAAAAAGTAAACCAGATATTTAAATCTGTATGAGTTTGAACTGCATTCCATCCCTTCTTTGTGTATAATGGGCAAGAGTTCAGTTTCTTATCTTTAAAACGAGGTTGATCCCTTGCCTAGAAGACCGTTGTAAGGATTAAGTAAATTAACATATATAGACATATATCTACCTCCTAGATTCTATCATAATGCCCTGGAGAATTCTGAAACTTAATACAAATTTTTGATATTCTTTTGTCTCTGAATATTTGAGTTTTGACCTATAGAAGCCAATTCATTAATATATTGTATAAAGGGAACAATATCAAATAAAATAGTTAATTGTGGAATGCTGAGCTTTAAACCTGGGCTTCCCAAATTATGGTTCAGTTTGATGTGGATTTGATCAAAACTAAAATCCTTGTTAGTAAAAGTGTCAAATTGGTTGGAAGCTGAATTCTTCTTGGTAAAGCACAAGATCAAGCTATCCTGTAAACCTGGGCTTCTGGCTCCCTCTTCTCAATGTATGTGGCTTAAAGTGACAATGTCATGAAACCTACAGTTAAAATAAAACTGCCGGCTCCTGAGGGTTCATTTCATTTGCTTAAAAGTGACATTGGAATTATACTTCAGTTCCAAATTTAATAAAGTGGTATATCCAGTAAAATGGTATTAATAATTAATATTTCTCACAGAGAACCTTTTAGAAACTACAAATAAACCTTAATACAAAAGACCAGCATTCCTGTTTAAACCTACTAGCCATCTTTACAGTTGGGCAGATAACTGTCAATTAACCTCTTAGAAATCTTGTCCTGATTTACCATCATCCCTGCCCACCCATGTGGGTAATTATAATATTATTACAGCTCATTCTGAAGGGATTAGATAAAATGGGGGGGGGGGGAAGCCACAAAGCCATTATGAGTCTGTGTATTTCTGTTTTCAGTACCAACTGGCCAACCTCTAACATCTAATGTTTTCAGACTTTGGAGTCTCCCAATATATTTCATCCATGCCTTTAAATTAAATACATGTCAATAATGTTGTAACCAAACAAAAGCTAGTAATGTATATAGCCACAACCGTATCTCTACCTTTGCCCATTAAGAATTTTGGCTTGGCTGTCTTCAATATCCTTCTCCCTCCCCCAACCTGTTACATTTCAAGAATGCAGGCATGAAAAAATACCAGGGACTCCTTGGAGAGGTTTTCGAAAATTATTCTTTCAGTGTCCACACTCTTCCTTGTGGAAGTCCAAAATCCAAGGAAAGAACTTGCATCATGTTCATGTTATACTTTGCTTCTAGATTGTTTCTTTTTAAAATGCACTGTCTCACTCAGAAGGGGCTAAGTAGTGAGGATAAGACCTTTACTGGGTAGCAGAATCAGGGCTCCGTTTCACTTCTCATTGGTTACAAAGCCTGCCCTACTTCCACTACGTTAAAGATACATCACTGACTCTGGTCGTAGTTTACCTGCTTATATTGGATCCCCAGTTCCTTCACTGCCTGGATTCTGATCCCAACTTTCTGGCCTTTGGCTAAATTGCTTAATCTCTCATTATCTCACATCCCTCACCTGTAAAATGGAGACAGTAAGAGTGCACACCTGGTAGGATTAGTAATAAGGAATAAAATGTACAACCTGTGTAGAAACAGCAGAATAGAGACTGCCACAGTGTAAGTACCCAATAACTGTTACACAAGATTCCATTTTCCTTTGTATTACTTCTCAGTATCTATCTGAGTTGTGGTGTTTTGTTAAATCTTTTCATCTTTAAGGACATAAGATATCTTCATTAAATGAACACATATTTCCTTTGTGATTAATTCCCACTTACATTGGGGCAGATAAGTCTTAAAAATGGAGTTAAGAAGTTTAACCCAGTGATTTTGTGATCATGTTTATTTCTTCTCCTGAGTAGCTATATCAGGTGATACAGTTTGTATTCAATGAATGTGAAACCCCAAAGAACTGATTTTCTGAGAACCACCATTTTAAGGGACATGTCTTAATGTAAGTAAGGTGATTTCTGATTTTCTTTGCTTTAATGAAACGATGATATCCATCAAGTTGAACTTTTGTCTGTGGTGTTTAGCCCTTCCCCATATTGGTTACCACTGACACCCACGTACATAAACACAAATTAGCCAGAAAGGAGATATCACTGATGGTTCACCCAGACAGGAAGTATGCTTTATGAGCTGAAAAACCAGTCAATAGGGAAAACACACCACAAAAAATGCCTCTCACAATTCAGATCTTCTTTTTTAAACTGTTATTACTAACTTTACAGGAACAGCTGAACCACATTTTCCAACCATTTGCTGACATTTGTTTTCTAACCATATTGAGATCCCTCCTCTCCATTACCTACTTTTGCATCTTAATGCTTTTGGGAACCAGTGGACTAAAAACAACATTATTTATGTTAATTGTGCTGTGAACTGCATTAAATAAAGAGTTTTAAAAACATTTGTGATATTATGCATTTAAATTCTTTCTATATCTTCACCCTTCGGTGACAACGGCATTTGCACAAATGGCAAAAAATGGAAAATAAATTCATTTTTTGTGACAAGCTTGCAAATGTGAAGGCAAATATTAATGGCAAGGCATGAACATATGGAAAGCACTGAATTTTTACAAAAAAGAACTCCCAGTAGCACTATACCCAAGGACACAGTTTAAGGGTAAGCAGGTAACTCTGCCACATGAATTCTTCTAAATTAGATCTGGAATAATACACCTGCCCCTGCTAAAGTGAGGGGTTACACTGTGAGTGCTGTTAAAGATACTAACAACCAACCTCTTTCTAAATCAAATAAAGAGAAATCAAGAACTCTAAGAATCTGTTTCAGTTGGGTATATAATTAATGGTAGGTTTCACAGAATGAAGGTGAATTCATTAACACTATGCTAATACTTCCATTTAAATAGCTTGCATTGCACAGTTATCATTGGATTCCATGTATTATATATGAAAGTATTGTACAAGTGAAAACCTACTAATTATTTAATTAAAATGATCTCAATTTAATCTTATAATAATCCTTTGTGTAAAAAGGCAAACGTTATCTTTCTAGAGGTGAGAAAATGACCACCAAAGAAGTTGTAATTTGCCCAACAGGCAAATATTATTCTACATTCATACAATTGATTTTTTGAGAACACGCTCTTCTGAGAAAACCATAGATACTCCTAAATCAAGTTCCCAAGTTGAATTCAGCCTTCCATGCATACACTGACCAGTAACATTGTATCTGTTGAGTGGTGAGACTTTCTGCCATACACAGTACAGTTGGGACATCATCAGTATATTAGTTATTTTTTGCTACATAACAACATTATCAAAAATTTAGAAGCTGAAACAACACATGCTCAATAACCCAAACTGTCTGTAGGTCAAGAATCTAAACACGATTAAAATGGATCCTGCGCTTAGGGTCTCACAGGGGTGCAATAAAAGCTGATTTGTCTGGGGTTGCAGTCTCATCTGAAGCTCAGCTGGGGAAGTTTCTGCTTTCCAAGCTTCCTCATATTGTGAGCAACATTCAGCCTTTTGCAGTTATAGAACTGAAGGTTTCAGTTTCTGTCTATTACCTAGAGGCCACTGTCAACTGCTAGAGGTCACCCACAGTTCCTTGCAATATGGAGCTCCCCTACGTGGCCACTAACTTCCTCAAAGTTAGCGAGGTAGAGAGAGGCTACAGCAAGAGAAGCACTACAATCTCATGTAACTTAATCATATAATCACATACAAATAATCATACACTGCCTATCACTTTTGCCATATTCTATTGTTTGGAAGAAAATCACAGGTGTTGTCCAAACTCAGGGGTAGGGGACCACAGCATAGCATAAACACCAGGAAAAAGAGATCGTTAGTCCTATCTAAGAGTCCATTTGCTATAATCACTACTAACTAATAAAATAATATGAATAATCCATTGTATTTTGCACTTCTTATGAAAAGGTTAAAAAATTAAAATATGCTGATATTACTGATAACTATTATGTTTATCCAATACAAAGCTAGAAATCGTTACATAAATATTTAGTCTCTGTCATTTGCTGTTATTATTTAAGATGAAGAAAAAAAAGAATGCACAAAATTCTAAATATATCTTGACAAAGAGAGTATCTAAAGAAAAATTGGGCACTTTATAATTCACTGTAGCTCTCTTAGAACTCTTCCCATAAACTAAAGGCACAGTTAAATTTCTACACACACAAATTTCAAACAACGTCACATACACTCATTGGGTATGAAAGAAAGCATTGCCTCTAGTAAATGGCCGAGAGCTCCAAAGCAGATCCTGTAATACCTATCAGAGTTTTCATCTCCAAGTTTAGCTGTCAAAGTTTAGACCTAATTATGGCAACGCAGACTTAAAAACCTCCAAAAGCTTTCCATTGCACATAAAATGAAGTCAAAATCCCTACCATGGCCTGCAAAGCAATGTAATCTGGTTTCTGCTCACCCTTCCCAACACTTTCCTCACACCCTTACCTCAGTCATCATTAGCTTATCATACCACCCACACTCCTCTGTGCTGCCCTGGAAGCGCTTCCTCCTCACTCTCCTCTCTACCTATTACCACTTACTGATACTACAAGTATCCCGTTCTCAGGAATGCCAGACCCTTGTGTAAATGCTGTGTTGAAGAGTGGTATTCCCTTCCTTCAGAGAATTTATCTCAGTTCATAATTATATGCTCACTTTAAAGTACATTATTGTTTGATGACTGTCATTTTATCCATTAGACCAGAAGTTGGTAAACCCAGGGCATGTCTAATAATATGCCATAATTATCATTAGTGCTTGTCACCCTGTTTGGGCCATAGATGATCAACAAATATGTTTAAAGATGAATCAATCAACCAACTGACCCTTCAATCAATGATTACCAATGTTTTTAACACAAGACACTTCACCTTCCACCTCCTAATTCAAACTCTATGTTTTGCCCCTTTTAACTCATTGACTATTCTTTGTACTTTTAGAATTAAACCATGATCCATTTTTAATAGGTAGAATTAAAAGGGATGGTCGTTTTTTTGTTTTTTTTTTAACAGAGGATAAAAGGAAACTCTGAGAATAAATAAAAATCCTTTAGAAAGTTTTTGGGTTTTCTTTTTCTATATTTGCAATGAAAATAGTGGCATTAAGCTTCTGGAAAGAGTGAAGGCTTTTAGTATCAATTTCATCTTAGGCAAGTGGGGCTCAATTGCTTCTCTTCTATAGTCTGCACAAAATAAAATTGCTGGAATCAGAGGGTGTATTGTTAAATTCTTTATATTCTTTTGAATTTTTTGAATTGCCATGAAGTAGCCAAATAATTTTTTAAGGAATTGGAGAAATTCTCTGAAAACTAAATGTAGGAATTCAGGCCTTATGGAAGTTAGATAACTAAAAAGAATCAATCCTTACATTTAAAAAAATTGAAAGACTAAACGAAAACTAAAAAAATTTTGTCACAGCCTCAATGAAATCAACAACTACATTCAAAATCAGAGAGTAGGAAAAAAAAATCACAGTGACTCTGAGATAGGCCTGCATGATTTATCCATTGTTATTTCATGCCAATCCCTACCTGGAGTTAATCTTCTGGAACTGTGTTAGAATTAATGAATGCTAATTGTAACTAGATCTCAGGTGCCCTCTCCCTCCCTCCTACATCCTCTACCTAATTCAGCTAAGTTTTCCACTTTCTGGGTCTGTAAGTGAACTCTAAGGGCCCTGCCGTTGCATGTTGTTTTGTTGATCAGGCTTAAACAAACATGTATGTATTAACATCAAACGAGGATACCACATGAGTCTTTTCAGATATTACTTTTCGTTCTAAGGAACTTCTGCAGAAACAAATTGGTTGGACTATCTCCATTAATGCCAGGGTGAATGTCAGAATCTGCATCACAAAGAGTAGAGTAAAAGGAGGCAACAGTGTCTAGGCTCAGCCAGTCTTTCTCCTACTTCTGCACAGCAAACTAGAGCAAAGGGCATACTCCCCCTTTACGTTAATGGTTAATGCTTAATCCAGAGAAAAAAGGCTCTTAAAACTTCAAGTCAAATCTATGGAAACATTATTTCCTCTACCCAAAGCATCTCTGCTAATTTTTCCCTATTGTGACATTTGCATCCACAAACCATACCTTGTGTAATTGTTCAGCTCTTAGAGTATCAGTATCATTTAAAGTGACTGCCCAGATTTTAATGGGAAATGTTGCAATTATGGCTGAGCTGTATAATCTCTCTGTAAGTAGGTTGAGCTTTAAAGCAACCTGAACATGTTTTATAAGGAGAACATACGTTTTATTTTCAGGGACGTGGATAGGACAGAGATTTCAAGCTGCCTCTAGTCATGTATCAAAAGCACTGTAAAGGCCATTTATCCAGAGCATTCGTTCCATGCTGAGTCAGCCAAGCCCCAAGCACCTTCTTTTCTTTATTAGTACACGCACTGCCTGAATTACCCTGATTATTGTCTCAACTCTGTCTTTTACCTTGCATGTGGACACAGTCTGCCAACACTCAGGGCTTCAATCAAGAATGACAAGAACCCACAGGAGGTCCCATTTGGCTGTCGCCAGCCAAGGAAAGAACTGGAGCAGAAAGACAAGCAACTCATTTGACTTTCCCAGAAGACTTAGCTTTTATCTGTTCTTCTAAAAGTACCTGTAAGTAGTTTTCTTAGGTACATTATAGATCAAATCACATCATTCACTTCAGCTGTCCTCTAAAGCTGCTATTTCTAATGGCACCCAAATTCCCAAGCACAGGAGGATTTGCTGAATCAAAATTCCCATCTATCAATAAGGTGTTATTGGTTTCAGGAGGGAAAGGGTCACTTGAGCCTTAACAAGACAGGAATCATTGATCGATTGTGTTAGATTTTTTAAAATAGATTTTATTTATTTATTTTTAGAGAGGAGAAGGGAGGGAGAAAGAGAGGGAGAAAAATATCAATGTGTGGTTGCCTCTCATGTGAGCACCCCACTGGGGACCTGGCTTGCGACCCAGGCATATGTCCTGACTGGGAATCGAACCAGTGACCCTTTGGTTCGCAGGCCAGCACTCAATCCACTGAGCCAATGGTGCTAGATTATTTTTTAAAAGTGAGTTGTTTTCTTTTTGAGAAATGTGAGAGCTAAAAACTACGCAGTTCAACAACATCTCTTCCATTTACACAAGAAAATAGCTAACGAGAGCTCACTCCGTCCAAGCGCAGAGCAAGGCCCTGCCGGATTTGACAGGCTACAAAGACGCAAGTGATTTTATCTCTGCTCCTGCGCCTCTCACCACCCTAGGAGAATACGATTTAATTAAGAAAGGATGGTCTCACATATAATTACTAAGTAAAAGAAAAAATCTTAAAAGGAGATCAAAGAAAGCGCTTTATGCATCAAAGGAGGAAGAGAAACATTATATTTCTGCCAGTGTCAAGGGGGAAAGTAAGAAATGAGGAAGATGTCAGAGGAATAAGTATGTATTGAAAGAACAGATTAGAAAGGAAAGGAAAAAGGACAAGTCATCAGCTAGGTCTTCCAAAATTTGGAACACAATCATATTTGTTCAGTTGTAGTAAATCAAATAAGTGAAAATTTTAAAAATTACTAAAAAAATACAGGGAATTTGGCATTCCCCAAGGATGTTATCCAAACCAACAGAAGAATCTATGTACAAGCATAGAGTGATTACCAGACCATAAAATCTGTGGGAAAGACTAAGGGCAGGAGTGACAAGACAAGAAAGAAAAAATGTTTCAACTCCAAAGAACTGATGTAATTTCCTTACACTATGTGATAAGTTATCACACACCTAGTAGCTTCAAACAACATGTATTTATTTTCTCATAGTTGCAGGAGTCTTGGGTCTGGGTTTCTGTGCTCAGGGTCTTTTCAAGCCTGCAATCAAGGTTATCAGACAGTCTGAGATCTTTTTTGTAGCTACAGGTCATTTTCCAAGCTCTTCTGGTTATTGGCAAAATTGAGTCCCTTGTGGTGGTAGGACGGAAGCCCTTCCAAGGGCTTACCCAGTTTCTTCCCATGTGGCCCTCTACATAGGTAGTTCACAACATAGTAGCTTTCTTTTTCAAGGCTAGCAGGAGAGTCTCCAGCCTCCCAAGACTGAGTCTTATATAAGCATTCTATCACCTTTGCCATGCAACATAATTATTGACATCCAATCACCTTTGTAATGTTCTGTCGGTTAGATGTAACCCCACCCATGCTCAAGAAGAGGGTATAATACAAAAGTGGGGACCACTGGGGGTCACCTTTGGGTGTGCCCCCCAAAAGAAAGAAAATCATGAAAATAGACTTATGGGGCTGGTATGATATTGATAAAGAGGTACGAACTTTGGCCCTTGGTTTTGTCCAAGTACTAATTACCATAATTCATTTTCCTTTTTCTCTGTATTTAAAAAGGAATAAGATTTGCACATGGTAACAACCTTAGAGGTAACTGGACTGCTGTCCTGGGCCTTTTGCTGTAGGTCCCTGTTATGACACTCTCTGAGTCCCTCCATGTAGGACAAGGGGCCTGTGGAGCCAAAGAAATACGCCCAAATGGAGCCCGCGCACTTCTACTTTTATGCTGCCTTCTGGGTACTTCGGTCTTCAGCACTCCCTGCCCAAAGGGCCCCATGCCAACCTCTTGCGACATGCAACTCTGTTCTTCAGTCTGTCTTCTAAGGGCAAAGCATGCGACTGATGTAGACACCTTTAAGTCCTAGGAGAGGTTCAAGGGGAGCTGTTTCCAAGAAGGTTCGAGCTAACAGAACGGGGACTCACGATCTGAGGTATCCACACACGTGGTCTGGATCTCTGCAGTACAGACGGGAACCCAGCAAGGGAACTGAAGGCACGCTCATTAGATGAAGGACCCTCCGTCTGCCCTTTGTCCCCAGGCCCTGCAGTGTGATAGGGGAGCCTATTTACATACAGAGAATAAAAACCCCACTTCAAGCAGATAATACGCCCATGGTGTCGAGGGACATCCCACTCAAATATTTTCCCTCTGCTGAATGAGAAACAGTTTCTAGAGAAGTTAGAATACAAAATGCTACCTCATCAATAAGAGCAAATACATGATAAAACTCACAATTCTTCAGGGGATAAAACAGTTTCTCTTTAGGGTAATTATGACTAAGACACCTGAGACACTTAAATGTTTTAAATTACATATTTTTAAAGGGGGTAAAAATATGTGTGGAAATTGGTTTGCATTTACATCTTATAAGGGATAAGAGAGACAATATAATGTTGAATGTAAAACTCAAAAGAGACACTGGGGAAAAAGAAAAGAAAAGAATTTTCACAGAAACATGTTAATTGGAAATATTGTTCAGAGACAAAAAAAAAAAAAGCCATCTCTGACTTGAGGGTTTATTGCTGAGCCCAAGCACTACTGAGCACCCCCTATTAGGAGAAGGTTGTAAGAGAATCAGGAATTAATGCTTCCCCTTAGAGGCTGCCCTGCCTGTTTACACTGTGGTGTTCAAGAGGTTTTGAAACTCAATCGCTTTCTTCCAAGTTTTCATTTTCCAACTTTTTGGCCATTGCAGATAAACATCTGTGCTTCATATCGAGTGCCGGGCACACTGCTAGTGATCTAATATCAAATGGCTTTTCCTCCATCTGTTGCCTGCTGAGGTAACACTTGATTAAATTTTTAAAGCAGTTCAACCAAATCTCAACTTCCACCAGGTTTGACCCTGAAAAAGAGAGAAAATCTGGGCAAGAATTCATTTAACATTAATAGCAAAATCAATTTGCATAAATTGGACTTTTTGCAAGTTATTATAATTTAAGTCTCCTGGGAGGTATGTGTCTTAAGCGGCCACGAATTTCACTTAGTGCGTGCAGAGTCAGGTCTGAAACCTTAGTGGAAGAAAACACATTTGATAGAGAGGCAAATATGTGCGTGGATAATGTTACACTAGTTATTATTCACTTTTCTGGACCTAGAACCCCCTCCTCTCCCCTCTCAGACCCCCAGGAGCATCTCCTCATGTATTGCTGCATCACACATTAAATACAAGGAGGGTCAAGAAGATAAAGCCAAATGAGGTTGAACTTTCCATGTTAGTCCCATCAGCACTGACTTAGCTGCCAATTCAGTTTGCCAAGCAGGTGCTTTTTAATAATAAAATAAAAAATGACAGTAATTTCTCTCATGAGCCCCATGTTTTGAAAGATTGTGTCAATCAACTAAATGGCATCTATTAATTCTTAATATGATTGTTGTTTATTACAAAGGCATATGTAATTGCCAATCAATATGATTCATCTGTATGAAGCCATCACTGGTTCCTGGAATAAATTCATCTATGTCAAGTCAAAGCAAGTGCAAAAGAGTTGGTCTTTCGATTATCTGTATCTCAGGTTTTGAAATATGTGAGAGTCTATCAACACTTATTAATCTTGGACCAAAGATTAGGAAGAGCTCAGTCTTGTAAAAGCTGAAGTTTTTCACAGATCACTATGAAATTAAAAAGTAAATAATTTAGAGTTTTTTCATTATATCAAGCATGTTAATTTTAAAGTGTCTTTTATTGTGAGATTGTGTTCTTTCCAATCATTTTTATTACCACTTTTTTGCCTACAAAATAATGCTGAAAGCAAGTCTTTCTTCTTTTTATCACCCTCCCCCCCTTCCCTCTCCCCTTTCTTCTCCTTCTTTCTGTTTCTTCTTCCTCTTCTTCTCCTTCTCCCCTCCCACCTCCTCTTCCTTCTTCTTCTTCCTTCCCTTATCCCTCCTCCTTCTCCTCCAATACTGCCTGACTGTCTCTTAGCTCAAATTCTCAATAGGTAATCTAATTAACCAATCTATGAATGAATGCCAGCCATTCATGGTCTAATCAATGGTGGCCACTGAGGATAGGATCATATATTACAGATATGTCTCTTGTGATTATGCTTTTTAAAACCCATTCCAAAACCACATGTTTAGAATGAAAACCAGTATCTACCCAATGACCACTGGTTTGTAAACAAAATTATGGAATGCATTAGGACAGAAACTCCCCCTGCCACTCCCACAAAAGAGATAGGTTGCTCCAATACTTCTTTGAGCCTGGTTCAAGAGGGTGTCATGCAGTAATAAAAATAAAAGGTGATTAACACTTCAAAATCTCATTACAATGGCAGACACTGTTGTCACGTGGTATAATGTAGTGTCAGTCCTTCAGTATTCTGACACTGCTCATTTCTTATGGTTTGAGCACTGCAGAAGTAGGTGTGGTGAAGGAGTGGACAGGGGAAACCAAGCATGAGAAAGGCCAAAAGGACAACAATATTGGATGTTTAAATGTTTGGAAGGCAAAATGCATAAGCTGAATTGTATAAGAAATAGTTTTATTATAATTCATCATAAAAAAAATGGCCAGTCAGATGTCCAGAAATAATCCACTGAAAACAAGATATTATAAATATAACCTATGTAATAAATCGCCTGGAACAAAAATTACACCATGTTCTCCATGTGGGCAATTTTGTGACCCCGGGTGTTAAAACTGGTTCTTAAGGAGAAAAATAAATCAGAAATCACAGTGGATTTTGGCCCTCTAGAATGTCAGAATTCATAATTAAATAATCCCTTTATTAAAACTTCATACTGGGGGCTTCCTAATTAGGAAAATATGTCTAAAACTGCTTCTAAGGGTGGAATGACAGTGAAAAAAAGGTTGCGAAACACCGGCTTATTTCTAACATATCGTAACTGTGGTGACAGTGGTGGTGGTCACAACAGTCAGTCCCCACAGCCACCGCACAGCAAGGTGAAGGCGAAGAACACAGCAAACACATTCTCCAAGTCCATGTAACATGCTAATGCTTGTGTGCTTGTGGAAGCATTTGGGCAAGAGATGTTGAAGACATAGGGTGTTGACTTATATAATACATGAGCAAGAAAAGAAATAAAGAAGACATGCTCTAAGAAAGTAAAGATGAGATGTCAGCTTTAGCACAGGCCTCTACATGACCGACCATTCCTCGTGCGATCAACATAGAACAAACTGAAGAATTTCTTCACACAGTGTTGCAACAAGATCAAAGGATGCTATCAAGAGTGCGTTCACATGCAGTCTTTCTGGGAAGTGGTCCACAGCTGGCAAATTATACAGGAAAGGATCAGACGGAGCCCACCAATACACTCTAATTTGGAAGAGAGAGGCAAGAGGGGAGAGTGGTCATGGATGAAATGGGGAGCACATGCAGAAACCCATTTACTGTGACTGTATATTGAACATTGCTTAAAAGCAGCTACAGTGGAAACATGGATAGTATTGAAGCTGCCTCAGTTAAAAAGCTAGCAGTGTCCCGATGTATTATTATCGAGTGGAAATCTTGTCTAGAACATATGGTAAGAGAGACAGGATAGAGACACATAACATGCAAAGAGTAAGCGCCCGATATATAAAGTTAACCAAACCCACGGCTTAGTGTGGTCTCTTGATGTGAGAGCCCGCACGACAGCTTCCTTCTCCTCTTCAGCTACCTGGGCCTTTGATGACCAAGCAGACAGTAAAACTCACATTGCCTTCAACAGCTCCAGTTTAGACAAAAAGGAAAATCAAGGAAAAGGTTCAAAATTTTGTGCAGATTAAAGGACCACATAAACCTGTATTCAAACAAGGATGAATAATCAGTGGCAAACATGTGAGGCACTATATGAATCATCCTACAACATAAAAAGAATAACAAAATGTAGTACTTACAATCCAAAGGAAGAGGTGTTTAGAAATAAAGATGTATCACAAGAATCGTAAAACAGCTAACAAGAAAATCCTACTAGAATAAGTAAGAGAGCTTTAAGGTGATTGTTACATGAGAATTTTATGGCAATAGTTTTTCGATCTATTTTCAGTAAGTTATTAAAAATGTATACACTCACATTGGAAAAATATCATTTATTAAATCACCTATATAAAATAACTAGGAACAAATTTTGAAGATAAATGCCCAGGACCTGTGAAATAGCACATTTATCAAAACCTATATAGAAAATTAAATATTTAGGCTAAACCAAGCTGTTTTGAAATAAGAGTTATAAAAAGTTTATTTTGCTTTCAAATATTAAAACATAGTAATACCAGTGTTAAACAGATTAATGTAAGATTACTGGAATTTCCCAGAGAGGAATTTAGCATATAAAAAATGCTAATTTTAATTGTATAAGAAGGAAGGTTTTTATAAAGTTTTTATAAGGTATTTATAAAGATATTGTACGACAGTTTGTTAACTTGAGAAAAAATGAAATTGGTCCCTTTACAGCATATAAAGAAAAAAAGATGGATTAAAAATACTAAATATAAACCATGAAACTGATCATGTTGGCTTTATTTTTAATGTTTTGAGGAACAACCATGCCTGTTTTCCATAACGGGTGTACCAGTTTATTTTCCCATCAACTGTGCACCAGAGTTCTGTTTTCTCCACATACTTGCCAACACTTTGCAACTTTTGGTTTATTAATAATAGCTATCCTAACAGGTGTAAGATAATGTTTCACTGTGGTTTTGATTTGTATTTCTTTGTTGATTAGTGATGTTAAGCGCCTTTCCCCATACCTGCTGGCCATTTGTATGTCTTCTTTGGAGAAATGTCTATTCAAATCCTTCATCCATTTTTTAAATTAGGTTATTTGTATTTTTGCCATTGAGTTATATGAGTTGCTTATACCTTTGGAATATCAATCCCTTATTACATATATGGTTTGCAAATATTTCTTTACCATTTTATAGGTTGCATTTTCATGTTTTCAACTGTTTCTTTTGCTTTGCTGAACACTTTTAGTTTGATGTGATCTCACTTGTTTACTTTTTATTTTGGCTACTGTGCTTTTGGCATCATATCCAAAAAATCTTTGCCAAATGCAATGCCAAGAAGATTTATTTTCCCTAGGTTTTCTCCTAGTATTATTACAATGTTAGATTTTATGTTTGTCTTTAATTCATTTTGAGTTTATTTTTGTGTATGTAGTGAGTATAATTTCATTCTTTTGCATGTGAATTTTCAGTTTTTCTAACATCATTTATAGAAGAGACTATCTTTTTACTATTTTGTATTCTTGGCACCCTGTTGAAAGTTGACTAAATGTAGGGGTTCATTTCTGAGCTCCCTATTTTTTCCCATTGGTTTATGTGTCTGTATTGTTTTGATAACTATTGCTTTGTAATTTACTTTCAAATCAGAAAGTATGATGCCTTCTGTTTGTTCTTCTTGATCAATATTGTTTTGATTATTCAGAGTCTTTGTAGTTCCACAGAAATTATTGGGTTGCTTTTTTTCAATGGACTGTTTAGGATTTTTTTATATTTAAAATCATGCCATCTGCAGAGATGGTGTTACTTCTTCCTTTCTGATACTGATGCCTTTTATTTATTTTTCTTGCCTTTCCTTTTCTTTCTAGCTTTAGCTAGAGCTTTTAGTACTATGTTAAATAGAGGTGCCAGGAGTAGGTATACTTTTTCCTTACCTCAGAGGAAATATTCTCAGCCTATCAACACTGAGCATGATATTGGGTCTGCATTTGTCATCTATGGCATTTATTATGTGGATGTACATTCTTCACTTTTTGTGACATTATTTGATTTCAAGAGTTAACTTTTTTTTTCAAAAAGTAAAAACAATGGAGCCACTTCCCTGAGTATAAAGAACTAATCCTCCATTAAGGGATAGTTACAATTAGAGGTACAAAATTTTCTGCATTGAAATATACTCTATTATATATTTCTTCTTAAAATATACAGTAGTGGGTAAAAGTGAAGTAATAATAAATAATGTAATAATAAGTAAATAAAAATACAATAAGCTCTGTGTTTTGCATAATCACAACTATAAACCTATTTTAGCTATTAATTTTAGTTATTGTTTCAACAAAGAACTCACTTTGCACTAATGACACTGAGGTATGACTAATCTGTCTTGATCAAATTCTAGAGCAACCTTGAAAGCAGTGCTATGGAGGTCAAAACACTGTATGTTACATCTGATAGAAACATGCTTACTCTTGAGCAAATCAGCAAGACACTACTGGCAGCCACTGCATCTCCACTATGTAAGAAATACTCATGTTGTTGGCAGAATTCAGTTCCGTGCAGCTGCAAGAAAGTGGACTTCAGTTTCTTGCTGGCTGTTGGCTGGAAGCCACCCTCAGGTCTCAGGATCTGCACGCGGCTCCTTGCCATGTAAAATACTCCAAAGTGGCCACTTGCTTCCTCACAGCCAGAGTGAGAGGGATTCCAGCAAGAACACCACCACGTGATCACATATGCAATCACATGCATTCCATCACCTTTGCCATACTGTATTGATTAGAGGCAGGTCACAGGTTCTGCCCACATTCATGCAAAGGTAATCACATGAGGGCATGAATGTCAGGATGTGAAGGTCATGGGGTCACCTCAGTGTCTGTCTGCCACATGGGGCAGAGTAAATATTTGTTGAAAAGGTGAATCAATACAGTCTTCTGCAAAACTCTAGCATTACCAATTATTCTTCAAGTACAAAACCAAACTGGGGTTAGAAGTGCTCTAGCTGTGGCATGCAAAGTTGGGGGAGAGGGGAGATAGGGAGAAACTGAACAAAACATGTAATTAGAACTTGGGTTTGGTTGATTTTTTTTAAAGTGTTTCCTCATGTATTTACCTGCATTATTTACATTGTTGAATCCAAAAGAAAAAAATGAAAAGTAAAAAATTGAAGAACTGAAGCGGTTTCTAAGAACTTTCTATAGATCTTTAGTACCTATTATCTCTGAGCACATCTATCAGCGTCCCCAATTTCTTTCAGATGAGGCAGAAAGACCTCTGACATTTCAAATGCATCACCCTAATCAAGTCCCCATTCCCCAGAATGATTTCGGAGAATGTGTAACAGGCCCAAGGAAAGACCTGAATGCATTTCAAGCACAAGAGGCTGACTTGGTGAAAGAGACGGGAAGAAAACAAGATGCCAGGGGTTCAGGTCAGGTGCCTTTACCTTCCTCATGATGGAGCCAAACGATTGTCCATATATGCTTTGGAGCAGATGAAATCTACATGGGCATATAACATCAATCCTTTGAGGGTAACATGTGAAGATTTTCTATTTGCCAAGCCAAGCCCAAAATTGTCTGGGGCAAAGGAGAAGCATTGTGCATGAAACTTTTATTGGCCAGAAGATACATGCAGTAGACCTTTCTGAACTCCCAACTGTCACATCCCAATGACTGGACTGCAGACATTGAGGCTGAGGACTTCTAGTGCATTAAATGTGAGTTTGGTAAAAATATCATAGCTCCTTCAGGGCCGGATGTGACTGTGAAATGAGGGTCCGTGCCCATCATTTCCACAGCCAGCCCACTTATCTGTGCCAGGCTATCTTTCAAGACATTGTTGGGGGGTCTTGTTTAAAAATACAGATTCCCCAATCTCTCCGCCCTGGAAATTCTGTTATTGCAGGCTGGTCTGAGAATATGTATTGAAAAATTTCCCCTCCAGGAGGCTGTAATGCAGGTTGGAAACTTCTGATCACTAAGTATACTCTGTAGACAATATCCCATGATTCTCCTATCAGCAGAGTTCCAGGTCTTACAGGTCTTAAGGAGAAATGTTAATCATGAGGGCTTGAGCCCTAGGTTAACTTGGTTTGGAAAGTAAATTACTGGCTCTTACTCCAAGGAGAGTAAGAAAGGATATCTAGCTAAGACAGACTTTGCTTCATTTTAAACTCTTGTTACTTAGTGTGTTGTGATTGCTCTACTTTTTATTCTTTTACCCATGCTATAGGCTACATATTTGTGTCCCCCCTAAAATTCACATGTTGAAATCTGATCCCCATTGTGATATTATTGGGAGGCATGGCTTATGGGAAGTGCTCCGATCATAAGGGTAGAACCCTTATGAATGGGATTAGATTAGCTCATTTATATAAGAACCCTGGAGAGCTCCCTCACTCAACCCTCCATGTGAGGACACAGTGTTATTAATGAAGGGAGTGAGCTCTCAACAGACACCAAATATTCTGGCTCCTTGATCTTGGACTTTGCATATGCCAGAACTGTGAGAAATAAATTCCCATTGTTTAATAAGCCACCCAGTCTATGATATACTGTTACAGCACCCTGAGCTCTATCCATGGCTTACATGTTCCAGGTGATATAGAACTAATAATTTTGTTTCAGGTCTGCCCTTGAGCATTCTAGCCCTGGGTGACTTGCTCGCTACCTTGGTTCCCAGCACATAAACAAGGAGGATGTGATAACTTCCAGTACATACTTTGGCACTTTTGGGATTTTGGTTGCATTGTAACTGGTAGTATACGTGTTAAATGCTAGTCCCAGGTGCTGGAGGGTCAAGTAAATGACACAGAAATGTTAGAACTAGAGGAAAAATAGGAATAAACTTGAAGCCTACCAAAGTGATGAAAATATACTTTCTTGTGTATGTGATGTTGATCTGAGTTTCTTTATGAAACTTGATCTCCTTCAATGGCTCCTTCTTCTCTACAGACAAAGAAAATCTCTTTGAATAATTATTCAAGGCCCTCTGCATTTAGCCAATTTATCTGTGATAGGTTGAATAATGTCCCTCCGCCAAAGTGCCTTCATAATCCTACAACCTGAAGTAAAGATGTTACCTCATGTGGCAAGAGAGACTTTGTCGATGTGATTAAGAACCTTGGGCTAGAAAGATTTTTCCTGGTTATCTGGGTATGTCCAGTTAATCACATGGGTCCTTAAAACT